>JABCQV010000256.1:0-69141 GCA_013186375.1 Fusarium aywerte
GAACCCCACAGCGCCGGGCCCCGCCCCCTCTCTCGGCCTTCCTACTGCCAATCAGTCCTCTATGATGCCTCCGCCTGCTGCCCCGGGACGCCTCCCTCCTCCGACTTCTACCTCGAACCCACCGGTCGGTCGTATGCCGACACTTTCTCAATTCCCCGCCGTAAACTCACCACAGCGGGCTCGCGGTCCTGTCCCGAACCGAGGTCCTCCATCATCAGGTGGTCTTGCGCCGCCACCGACACATTCCTCTAAGCCCAACAAGCCGAGTCGCAAGGTGCTTCTCACTCCAGGTCATTCACCCCTCGACTGGGCTCGGATATCAGGACCCAACGCCGATCTTCGAGGTGTCGAGCCTTCAACACCATACTTGCGCGTCACTCCATCCATGCTGAAGCGCATGACCGGTCGCAAAGGCAAGGACGCTTGGATGGCACTCAACGGCAAGGTGTACAACGTCACACCCTATGCCGACTTTCATCCTGGTGGTGTTCCTGAGCTGATGCGCGGTGCTGGACGTGACGGCACTAAATTGTTTGGTGAGGTTCATCCTTGGGTCAACTACGAGACCATGCTATCTGCCTGTCTGGTAGGCCTCCTCGTTGAGGAATCCGAAGGTACCGAGAGTCAGATGGATCAGATGGACTAGACTCCGGCGTTTGTAGTCGATTCTAATCATAGAAATGCTAAGACCACTGTATCGCTTATGATGCAAGAGAACGAAACTTGAATGTATTAGACCACAATGTTTGCGCCATAGGGCTCCCTGGAACAGATAGATATATGTACATTAGCTAGAAAGATACCCCATAGAGATCGGCCTCTACCGTCTCTTTCCAAATCGAAACTTGAGCTCATCATCACTGTCGTCACTATCGGCGATTTCCATAGCCCTTCTCGTTGGTCGGGCCCGCTTTGGAGGTTGCTGTCCAGCAGCAGGTTCTACTGCAGCCCGTTTGCTTCCCTGACTAGAAGTGGTCCGGGAAGCTTGACTCTTTGTGTTGGCTTGAGACTGCGATTGTGATGCTGCAGCTTGTGCCCCACGTGTTCGTGTCGCTGGGGCTGATGATCGCTGTGTGACTCGGCTGTCCTCTTCGTCACTGCTATCAGATAGAACAGTAGCAACTGTTCGTTTCTGAGTGCGTGTAGGAACAGAAACAGGGACAGGACTTGGAGCTGAAGGCTGTGTCTCTCTGCCTGAGGCTTGGGTAGGGTTACTCTTTCTGCGGTCTGTTCCCTCATCCTCGAGCCAGTAGTCGTCGCCAACGCCAAATTCCTTTGTCTTGACTTGTGTCAAGGGTACAATGGTCCTCGCTGGTTGTCGCCCTGTCGCCTCGCCTCGTTGTCTGAACTTCTTGAAATTCTTCATGCCATTCCATTTAGGGTTCCATCTTCCATCGCGGATGTCTTGTTCCCGGGTTCGGCCGTGGCTGGGCTGTCGCACTTCCATCTCTTCTACAATGTTGAGTCTGCGAATCTCGGAAAGATCAACGTCGTCAGGTAAATTTGCCAGATCTTCTTTTTCTGCTCGGGCGCGAGCTTCTTCTTGTTCTCTGTTCTGAGCTGCCATTGCCAGAATATCGAATTCTTTCTTAATCTTCTTCTTTGGTTCTGGAATCGGCTCGGCTTTTTGAGTTTCCATCTGCTTGGCTGGCTCGTCCATGTCTTCGCCTCTCTCTATCCGTTGACGCTTAAACCTCTCTGCTGCAGTTGTCATCCCATCCATGAGATCATCTTCAGGTAATGGTGAGGCTCGCCTCTTCCTTTGCGATGAGCGAGTGTTGCTAGTTAGCTGAGGCTCAGGTGGGTTATCCGCTTCTTGGGAAACGAATAATCCTTCTTCCTCGGGTTGTATTTGTGTAGTAGGTTGGGTCGGAGGCTGTGCCACAGGCACTGGTGCTAGGGCCGGCGGGATGTCGTTCATATCTACGTCAGCTTCATCGTCGAAACCTGCGAATCGTCTCTTGATGGTTCTCCTTGTTCGTCCTCGGCGAGCCGCGGTTTGTGTCTCTTCAGCCGGTTGTGAGGTGTGAGCTTGCGTGTTCAAATTCTGTGAGTCGCCTGATACTTCGGCTTGGTTTTGTTCCTGGGTGTCATGCGACGATTCGACTTCGAGAGGTCGTCGGAGGATGCTCGCATCCTTTATGAGTATCGCTTCCAGAAATTCACTCTGCTCAATGGGACGATGATCAAGTCTTAAAGACACAGTCCTAAAGAACTCAACATACCAGTCGATGGACACTCCCTTCGAGGGTATAAATCGTACGACCACAACACCTTTTCCCTCGCTGCCGTCGTCAAAAGCACCGAGGCCTTTCTCTCCAGCGACACCTTTAACATATTGCACAAACTCATCCACTTGAGTTTCTTGGGGCGTAACTTCACGTAGCAGCGCCTTGCCGCCGCCATTCGTAATGGGTGCTAGCAGGTTGTTGTACTGGACCTGGTCGTAGAAGATGAAAGTATACCCCTCAAAGATGTCTTTTCGTCCCGGGTCCGGAGCGTACGTTGAGTCTGGATGTTGAACAGGCTCACCACCTTTTGGGGGTAAATGCTGCAGAGCATCGGGCCAGTTTTGGTTGAAGTCTTGCTCTAAAGCGCTGAGTTCAGTAACCTCGGCGCCTTCTGGCAAGTTCCCGGCTTCTACCACGGCGTCGAGAAAGCTTTCAGTTACGATATGTTTTCCGTTTATCAGGGCTTGCAGTCCCTTGGCAGTATTACGTTTTTTCGAAACGACATGTGTGGTGGAGCTGACATATTCGTGCATGATTTTGATATCAAGCTGCTCGAATCTCTCGCGAAGTGTAGCCAGAGGGTCCGTTTGGAGTTCTTTGCTGGTGAAAGAGAATGCGAAAACGACTGGCTCCCATGAAATGCTGTAGATTGTAAGCGGAGTAACACCAAGATCGGATGAAACGGGTTACCAGAATTTATTTGGGCATTTTCCCATAGTAAACTCGGCCGTGCCCCCCTCGACCACCTTTTTGGTCCCCTTTATCTTTTCTCCATTGACGACGGTGCCTATTTTTGTCGCGAGGTCTTCGATTGTAAGCGTGGAGCGACTGGAGGGATTTTGCGCTTGGCCTGATTCGACGGGGCTGACTGTGATGGTCAAGTGTTTGCGCGAGATGGTGTTGTGCGATATTGCCAATTGGCCGGCTATTCCACATATAAGCTTGAGGTCATGTTCTGCAGAGATTTGTTTCTTACGTTCTGCCGCTGTTCGGCCAAACAGATATGTTTTCCCTGGTCGCAACCACAGCCTTCGGCCTAGGAATGATTAGACAATGTATGACAAGGTCGAAAGACTTGTTTTCTCACCGTCAAAGGCCTCGGAATTCTCCAAGATCCACATCTCCTTGCGTCAAGTGCGACGCGACGTCGCTCACGATCCCATAGAAGGTTTTGGCTAAGTAGAATTATGACGTGAGGTTAAGATCGCGAATCTAGCGGGGCGAGGGAACGCGTTCAGGCCGGGCACTCGCGACGCCTGATCACGTGCCTACCCTGGGTGTCATTCATGTTCTTTAAATCCGGATGAACAAAGGCTGAACGCTGATCAAAGATTCTTTTTAGTTGGGTTTGGAGTCTTTCTCTTAAGTTCTTGTTAGGTTGTGTGAATGAATCAGTGACTCTTGAAGGGTATAATTTGTTTTTCTTTGGCTCTTGTTGAGAGTAGTTGATACCTCTTCTTCGCTCTGAAGTATAGCATTGGCATATCAACAGCCATGGCAGAATGCAATTAGTAGTCAAGATCGATGGTCTATGTTGTCTGAATAACAAAACTAAGCCTAGTGGCATGCTGTAAAAGACGAGGCTTGTGAGGCGACAATAAATAGTATACATCAACTTTTGCACTTCTCGCAAGCCGAATTACCATGCGAAAGCACCGATCTAAATCGAAAGGTAACAGTTTTTGTTGTAACAATATATATGTACCTAGAATTGAACATATCAACTGACAGCGTATATCCAACGCTGAAATATCAACCATGAGTTCGTATATACATTGCTTTTGAATACATAAATGATGCATCTTTACTTGTTCCCATGAACAAGCCATCTAGACTTGGCCAGGCTTATAGCATTCACCCAACATCTTCTTTCGTCCAACCCTCCTACTCTTGACGCTAATAGCACCGCTCGCTTGAGACCTGACCCGAGTAATCTCTTCAGGATCGTGATTCGTAGCTCGAGATATCTCAGCAAGCTCACCAATCTTCCACCCACGGAGGAAGAATAGACACAGTCCTGCAGTGATGTACATGAAGCCGACAAAAAGTTGAGCCCCGATGTACTTTCCGGTGCCTGCGACAATTTGCAGTGCGATTGGGGTGCTGAACGTGCAAGGCAAGCTGATAACAAGCCATGTCAAGTTGAGCGCTGAAGGCACGTCGGCAAGACCGACAACTTCGGCCGTGACGGGTGCGACCGTTGCCCAGTACGTTCCAGCTACTGCGCCTCCGACAATGGTGAAGAAGAGCAAAAGGCCATAGGATTTTGCATTGATCCAGATTGCAAACACGAGAATTGCTGCCATCCAAGTAGTAGCGCAAGCCATGTTGATACGCCCCGTACGATCGCTGAAGTATCCAATAAAGGGACGACCAAGGCCCTGACCCAGGTTAAAGATGGCGCTGACCATGGCTGCTTGGGAAGCGTCGAGGCCGATGAAATTGGCGTAGTTGGCCAAACTGAAGATAAGGACGACATATCCCAGCATGCTGAACCAACCGTAGCCGAGGAGTAGAACAAATTCGGGGCGCTTGAAGAGACTAAGGTCGAAGGGGACTTGTCGAGAGCCAATAATCTTGTTGCGGTCTTTGATGAGGATGGTGCAGATGATGTTGACAACAAAGACGAGTATACCAAGGATCCTATATGCCCATTGAAGACTAATATTTCGGATAATTGCTCCAGCTGCCAAGGAGTAGAGAAGGCCACCAAGACCTGATCCAGCAGCCGAGATACCGTTTGCAAGAGATCGACGAGTGGTAAACCATTGAGGCACAATACCAACACTCGGAACAAAGAGAAAGCCCATTCCCAGCCCGAACAAAACACCCTGTGTAAGGAACAGTTGGTAAATCTTGGACGCAAAGCTAGCGCATATCAGACTAGCAGTTTCGAGAATAATGCCCAAGAAAAGGGTTGGTTTTGTGCCAAACTCGCGCACGCAGAGCGTAGCAACGGGGGATATAAGCATGGCGCAGGCAATACTCAGAGACCCTACAAAGGCGTAATGGAGAGATGTGGCACCGGGGAATGTATTGTTCTGAATGTAATAGGCGAGAAAGACTCCGTAACTCGAATTGAGACCCCAGGTATGGGCGTTGATGATGGCGACACAAGCTGTACATACCCACCCATAACCACCATTCGGTGGTGGAGGCGGGACATCGTTTCGAGGGGGAAATACATCGCCATTATCCTTTTCCGATGTTGAAATTTGTTGTTGTTGTTGGTTCTGCTGCGCTGGAGTGATGACATCGCCTTCTTCAGTGGTAGTGGTATCCTGACTCCTCCTCGCCGAAGCCGTCTCCTGCCCAACATTTTCGGTCGTCTTTTTCTCGTCTGGGTCTGCCATGTCGGTTGATCAATTGGGCAGAGAACAGAATAAGGATGAAGGAGAAGAAAAAAAAGGAACCTAGTCCTTCTTATTACCCCGGCTTAGAGGTACATCACGGACCGGAAATGGCGTCCGGGTATAGAACGGACCCAGTTTTGATGCATCCTAGTTTCGGATGACGGCGCAGGTTCCTACGGCGGGCGGGGGGCCATAAGCCATTTTGCCTAGGCTTGTATGTACTTTGCAGTCAGTTATCATTATTAATGATAATTGACCTATCATGAAGTCTTGGGCAATTCCTTTGTCTTGGTTGTCAAGTCCTTTTCTTACTGTCGAGGACCAATAACTGTTTACTAGCAAGACTATTAAAGAATCCAAACATTGTCTCCTTCTGGCTTCCTTTTTCGGTCATTTGAGATCTCGGTCTGGGGATAAAGCGGGGGAATAAATCAATCTCCAATCTCGGCCGATCTGGTCGGCTATTACCCGCTCCCACTTCCGCTTTGTCTATTCCCATCCTTCCCGACCCTTTCGCGGGTTATGGTAGCGCTATGATTAACATAGTATGAAGTTTAGCCAATGATTTCTTGTTTTGATACTGGTAGGCACACTGAAGTACCAAGGCTTGGGATCAAGAATGCTACTTCATCTCGTGTATAGGGTGGGATGGCTCCATGATGCTTCAATTAGTCCCAGTTCGAAGAGGCCAATTGAGTATGTACTATGAATATATTATATGTTTTGAAATATGTAGCCAGTTCCATGAACAACATAGTCCAGCACAAGCCCAACGCGACTGTTCAAAATGTTCTATTGTAAACAGTACAATGGCTTTGTTGTAGGTCAGCTTCAAATACGACTCCGATCATTATATAAACCTCCAGATTCTCGCCCCTTCCAGAAAATCTCGATCCTCATCTCATCTTTCTCAGAAAGTTTGTACCCTAGTCAAATCCTTTTTGTTTACCCAAGCTTTCTATACTCTATCTACAAACCCAACACGTAACTTCTTTGGTATGTTTCCTCCATTCCTCAACACATCAGGTGCCATTGCACTGGTCGCCATTCTCCTGTTCCTCTCGAGTGTCCGCTGGTTCGGACTCTTTATTAATCACTGCGGCCGTACGGCCTATCGCGCCACTCCTCGTGGAGAAATGCCGACCAACATCAATCTGCATGACATCGCAGTTATCCTTCCGGTTGTTGATCACGAGAGTGATAACTTCATCCCCACTGTTGAAAGTATCCTGGAGAACCTCCCTGGCCAACTCTATGTCATGGTTGTCGGAAGAGAGGCCTACGAAAAAGTTGAGCGCCAAATGGCGATCCTTCGAGAGAGGTACGGTCGTTCTCAGATTCATGTTGGTGCTGTGAACAAGGCTAACAAACGTCGTCAGATTGCTCATGCCTTGGGTACTATCAGACCTAGAGAAACTAGGCTGACTGTTGTCACTGATCAAGGCGCGTACTGGCCTCCTCTGTTCCTCATGTCCGCTTGCTGTCCCTTTGACGACACCGAAGTCGCTGCTGTCACTGTTTCCAGAAGAGTTCACCTCCCGTCCTCAGATTGTATCTGGGATCACGTCAAGGCGCATCTCTTCTCCTTCTACTACAGTACTCAGGCCGAGGGCAATCGCGCCGTCAACAGTCTGGATGGGTCTGCCCTTTTTGGAGGTCCTACCACACTGGTGCGAACTTTTTATCTGAAAGAGGAGAGGTTCAAGAACGGATTCGAGCATGAGAAATGGTTCTTTGGACGATCTGGTGCTCTCAAGGGTGACGACCACTTTTTCCTCAACCGCTATCTCCTGGGAGGCAACAAGCGCGTTTTCTTCCAGGATAGCCCCGAGGCCACGGTTTCGGTGGAAATGGACTCTGTTGGTAAGTTTATCGGTGAATTTCTTCGCATGACTCGGAACAACTGGCTAACCTGCTACTCCATGGCTCCTAGATGTGCCTGGAAGCTTGTTCGCAGGAGACACGTTATCTTCCCTGCTGGTGCTTTCATGACCTGGTGGCCCACCATCTTCTCGTTCATACCCTTCGCCCTACTGATCGATCTTCTCAGCATGCTCCTCGCGTTCAACTTCAGCCTCCTGGGCGAGAAAGTTCTAGGCGCATGGATCGGTGTTGCTGCCTCGGTTGTTGCTCTACAAGCTCTCTCGAGCCTGTACATGGCTAGGCGCATGCACCGCAGTGATGGAAGCGACTTTAGCGTCCTCGCTACGTTCCTGTGCATGCTGCTAGGCCTTCCTTTCCAGTGGTTCCTCGAGGTACTGAAGATTGTGGCTCTGGTGACTTTCTGGAAGGCCGACGCTGAGGAGTGCGCTTCGCAGGACATTGAGATGAGAGGGGAGAGTCAGCTTCCTTGGAACTGGGGTGACATGTACATTGAAGATGACGATGAACAGTACGGTAACACGGGCTATGGGCTATCTTGGCGTATTTTCGCGATTGAGTAGATGGTTGGGTGGAACGTGGTAAGTGTCGGTGTTCAGGAGTTTAGGTATCGGGTGGTTTGCTGGGTTTCTTTGACATGCAGGATCATGTCAAGCAGGCAGGTAAAGTACAGGTAGGTAAAGTAAAAGGTGAGAATATACGAGATTTATAATTTCGATGTTCCTGCGTCCAGTGCTATTGTCAGGCTCTCTCTATGAGCTAGAGATGAGGTTGGGATTCCATATTATGTGACTATACAATAAGAACGAACTTAGGAAGAGCTGTAATTAACCAATAAACGTACGGGTCTCAACTAAAGCTTTATGCTTATACTTTACTCAAATTAAGGTACGGATCAGAGAACGCCTGTATTTCGTGAGATAATGTCTCGCGTCAAACGATTTTCGCTCTAACGTTGTAAAGACAAGTAGCGAAGCGTCCCATGTCAAACACACCATGCAACTACAAATATCACTGAGGAGTGGAGCCCGGGTATGACGGCAAGTGGCAAAAAGATAGGATTGCAGATTTGACAAAACCGTGTTCTGTAATCCCATCGTAGGGGTGTTTCCCCGTGGGGATGGATTCATGGATAAGCCTGCCTGTGCTTGCGGATGCGAGGATCAACCTCGGATCTCAGATCAAGTGGCATGATTGCGGAACCGATGTATTCCTCTTTTTGTAAGACATCCTCGCGTGTTAGATTGGCGAGTCATCAAAGCTTCCTGGTTATTTCAGCGTGTATGGGAGAATGCGAGAGAAGAGTGTTGTGAGGACTAAGTGTCACTGTACGGCAAGTCTGTCACTCTGCTACGATATAATACTGGTATATTGCTTCAAATGAAGGACTAGGTCAGTTACAATGGAAAGAATTAGTTGGAATGCCTGGGTTTGAGTAACCTTCAAGGTTTGGCCAATTGTATGTGTATACTGCGAGATATCGCAGTCGTAGCTACGCTATTAACCAGCCTGAAACCCCGTCCGCGAGACACCAAGTCATTCATCAGTCCTGGTGTGTTACCTCGTGAGCGCGATTGCAAACATAAAATGATATGCCATGAATCCCCAGCCAGGAATATCGACGAGTGAAGCATCAGTGTCGAGCGGGTGAAACGGAGCGGAGCCGCCTCCGCGCATCAACAATGGCTACAACGATAAGAAGTCCGCTTCCGTCGTATTCAAGCATGAGTAAACTTTCCTCTGCTGTACGAGCATGGAGAAGAGCATGTATACTTGAGCCATCTCCCGAAAGATGGGAAACAGTAGCATCAGCCATACTACAGCCGACCCAACCAACACCTTCAGACGTGGATTAGGAGCGTTGCAGAAGAACTTTTTGAATTTCCAACTCCAAAGCTTGCATCGGTTAAGTATGCTCAGTGCCGGTCTTTCCGGATACTGGATAATTACCCTTTCTCGCTCATGTCGCTTAGATCAGGGAAACTCCAGACGCAGCCAGCGCTTTGAGGAACGCGGGTTCTTGCTCAGGGGAAGAGAACCAGGGCCGAGGTTATGTTCTGTTGAACAGAGTGTTCTCAAGAAGTCTCAATGTTTCCTGTTCACTTCGAGTTCTAAAGCCCAACAAACACCAGAGGAAGACCCGGAGAAAAGGAAGTGACTACAAAAAGTCTGCAACCGAGGATAATTCACGGCATCTCGTTATACAAGCACCACCCATCATAGGGGAACAAGACATTCGCAGTACCACAAATCAGGGGTAACAGTTACAGTGGGTTAACCATGATGGAGCGTCAAGACACCACGACGAAGATTTTCTCCAACAGCGCTGCATGCGACCCTCGCATTGAACGCGGATGTTGAAGTCCGATATGCGCTGGGCTCAGAGGATGTGGATGCAACAAGAGTGGACGGCATCTTTGCTGCCGGTCTAGTGACCCTTTCTGTCTTCCCTTTTCCTCATACAGATCTGATCCTTGCTGTCTACGGTACAGTAGCCTCTGCGCGGCTCTTGGGTCTTGGCCTTGGTTGGCGTAAAGTGGCCTGTGCTTTTATCCAGTCACAGATTGATTTGATGAGGGGGGCCCGTGATCGGGGATAAGAAACAATTTCGACGTGAGTGAGGCGGAGATAATGGTGGTTTGAGTTGAGTGAGAGAGGGAGGCTCTCTACCGTCCATTACTTCTTATTCAGACATGCAATACTCTTTTTTTTTTATCTGCTGCATTCATTTTCACGTCGGATCCGCACTTATTCTTTTTTGTTGTTCAAATTGTCAGCAAAAAAAAGGAACAATAACCGGCAAGACTTGAGCTTGGGGTGACTCGGACAGAGCGAATACGTGGTATTTCCGCCAGCGGAATTTGAAAGTGGCGAGACTTGATGGATCCTCGCTCATAGCTCATACGATCAAGGATGAAATGTGGAACCCCGGGTCAGGTTATGATGGTGAAGAAAGATGAATGATGATGGGGGGGGGGCAAATTTGTGCGGTCGATTCTGGCTGTGCATACCATGATTAGCTGTATCTGTACATACTTGATATGGGCATGACGAGTACAGATTCAAAGCTGGTGATGAATATTAACCAGGTTGACAGTTATGAGAAGAGAGAAACAGCGCTGTTGGATTTAGTGAGGAATACAGGCGTGGCGTCATCAACCAACCCAGTGTATTCAGTTCCTGTACCCGCTGAGCCCCCTGGAAGCTAAGGCACGGAGGTCACTAAAAAGAAAAGAAGATGAACTGGACGGCAGATCCCTGCGCGTGATTGGACCGGATTCTTTCTGGAAAAACAGCCTGAAGTAAATGTCTTAGGGTCTGTATGTCTGTCTCACTGACGTGACGATGCCGGGCATTTGCAGAAAAGGAGGCGCATACCGAGTCAGTCACAGACCAATTTGTCAACAAGTCAGAGTGAACAGGTATAATACAAAGTACGTACTGTACCAAAAGAGCCGCGTACTGCCAAGCCATAGATGCCGAACGCCTTCGATACCCCCCCCTGCTTGGTTAGCGACTAGAACTAGAGAGGCTCAATTTGATTTAATTCAACTAGACCAGTGGTTTTACTTTGATTTCGAATCATGATTCGATAGACAGTCTCCGTCTTGTAACCGAATGACAACCGAGGATAAATTACCTGTACCGTAAATCCCAAGCTTGGACTCTAAAGTAATTAATTCAGGCATGCCCCCCCCCCGAAACACTGGAAGAATGTAAACGGCCCTTTTCTGCTCTTCTCTCGTGTTTTCTCCGTAGTGACTGTTCCAATGGTTATTATTAGGTGTTCAGGCCACTAATTACCGGTATTGTTTGGCTTTTCAGTGCACTGGATCAGGGACTTGTTCAAGCCATTGCTCTCACTGTTGGGGTTTTTTCAAGTTGGAGTTTTGTCTCATTGTATTTATTATTCCCGCTCTTTCGCCTAGCCAAGACTTCTCCAAGTCGTATGAGGAGAACCCTACACCACGTCCTTTCACAGTTTTTGGAGAAATTTGGTCTTGGCTGGTGTCATGCTGCTCAAGGGTTCTTGAAAGCTCTCGTCACAGTGATTTCATCATGGTAGTGTAATAGACTTGGCTCGACGACTCTTGAACTGCATTGCATACATAGATCAACCGTAAATCTTTTCGACGACGACTTTGTCCCAGTACTGTACTGTACTTTACGGATATGTCGGCGTAATAAACTGGGTCTTTGTCGCCTTCAACACTCCAGACCTGTGACGATATGATGCTATTTTCCCAGGTTCAAAGTCTCCACCCTCGGACATAGTCCATGAATTTGGGTCCGTCTCTTCAGCATGAGACGAGATTCTGGGGGATAGACAGATAGATAATCGGATAGAATCGGATTGGATCTTGAATGCATTCTCCAGACCCCAGAATCTCGTCCCCGGAAACCTTTAATTCAAGTTTAAATTCTCCAGGTTTCTTATTCTATTTCTTATCTGTCTTTTTTTTTTCCTGTGAGATCTAGGTGCGAGGTTTTTGGTGATGCTGTCATGAGGGGTGTGTTCAATCACAACAACTCAACCAATCATCACATACCCCCCTCCCTTGTCCACGCATTTCTCCAATTGTCCCTCACAGCCTCTTTTGTTCACTCACTCACTGCTTTTTCTCTTTTGGGTGGTATTTCGGCCGTTGCCGTCGGAACAATTATAAAATCGAATTGCAATGTGTGCACTCTCCCCCTCTTCTCTTGTCCCGTCTGCGCGACCCTATTACTACTAAAAAAACATGGCGTCTGGTCCCCGGTTACGCTTTGCATCATGTGGCTTGCAACTAAATTCCGTAGTGTAACAAACCACGTGCGCTCCCCAAAGTTCTTGACTAAAACGGACCGTTACTGTACGCAGGTTTTGTAGACCATGATCAGCGGCGCTAGGTGATACTTTGGCCTGGTTCTCCGCGGTTGATCGGCCTGAATTCTGAGCGTAAAGGGCTTTGGCTTTTTTGACTATGCTACCTACTCTGTACCGTAGAGTAATTCTGGGCTGCTCTAAATATCTCGTGGGGGGTTGTTTCAACGAGATTGAGATTTGTGTACGGGCCATCAGTTTGCGGAGAGATTTCTCCGTCTTGAACAACAACGATTCAGTCTCTAAATGTGAAAGGGGATTATCACCATGGTATCAGAAGATACGATACATACTGTTCTTCAATTAACTGGGTACTTGTTAACTACTGCAAGATCTGCCCTCTGAAAGTTTGGTTGTCCCAGGAAGTCGGAACAAGAGGTTCCAGCGATCTTCAATAACTGATCATCAAATTCCACTTTATCAAACTCCATTGATCTTCATCCCACACCTGTAGTCCGTTCTACGTCTCTACCGACATTAATTCCCGGATCCTTTCTCTGCATCTAACTCGATGAGACAAAACACCCTCTTCACCCAAGTCTCGTTCTCTTCCCCGCAAAATGGAAAGATCACCCCGACATAAGCGTATGTTATAGTGTTGTTTACTAACTTGGGGCCAACCTGGAATGGAGTCTAGGTGATTCTATATCCAATACCCTCTTGAAACGTCTGGAAGTCAATGGCCGGGCTGCACAAGCACGGCATCTTTGCCGAAGGCTTTGGGCCGTGCGTGAAGCAGATAGACTAGATGCATACCTATCATGTAGCAGATCACCAACCTTGAAATCTCTCTTGATGGAGTTCTTCCCCACATGTGTTAGATTGATTTTCTCCCCCCCGCGGGCTTTTTGCCTTGTTCTTCTCCGGATTGTTGGGGTTTGGTTTATACTAACTTTGTTTGAGGTGCTGCTTGCGAGAGACTAAGTGAAGATCTTTTTGTTCTCATGTCACATCAATTAGAATGTATTGAACTGAGTAATCTGTGTATTCTTGTTCCTGCTTGTTTGAGACTCACAACATCTGGTTTGTTGTTAAGAGAGAATGCACAGTCCAGGGCGCTGTGCCTTTGAGTAGTCACTTTTATCAATTCCAACAATTTCTATCTTCTTTTTGACTAGAAATGTATCATTTATCATGTTTATCCCCCAATTCTACCGCATATTATATGCATTCAACTTCTTAGTCTAGACTGGGGTCTCGTCCTGGGGTCCTGGGGTCGTGTTTTCTCTCCCCACGCCCTCTCCTTCGGGGCACTCCACCGTCACTCCACCCAAGTCTCCATATCACTCCACGGAACATGACAATCCCAGTCCTAGTCTAGTCCCCCAACTCTTTTTTGCTCTCTTCTGCCCTGTTGTACCTAATTCTATATTCTCATCAATTCTTTTGCCCTGGTCCCTTTTCTTGTCTCGTTTTTATAAATCTCGTCCTTTCTCCATTACCACTTGGGCGTTTTTTTTTTCTTCTTCTCGTTATCTCATCTTGAATACTTGTCTCACAACTGCTGTGGTCACTGCCTTTTATAGACAGACTCTTTGCTGTTTTACATCCACCAACACTTAGATTTCCTCGACTACCCAAGTCCTTTTGACAAATCCTCACAATGGCTCAACAAGACCAGGGACCCGGACTCCAGCCAACTTTCACAAACGAGCACCCTCACGACTCGGACAAGACTCTGGAGCGCCAGACGACTGCTGCCTACCAAGCAGCACATCCTCATCTCTATGGCAACCCTGGCCAGGTCCAAGCCGCCTTTGGTGGTGCCCTGCAACCAGGTCTCTGGAGGCCTGTAGAGCATCGCAAGTTCGCCAACCCGGCTCCTCTTGGACTATGCGCTTTCGCTCTCACTACTTTTGTTCTGTCTTGCATCAACATGCACACTCGTAATGAATCATCTCCCGCTATTGCTATTCCTGTAGCTTTTGGCTATGGTGGTCTCGTCCAGCTTTTGGCTGGTATGTGGTATGTCCATCTTACGTCCATGCCTAACCTAATTCACTATATACTAACCTCGAAACAGGGAAATGGCTGTTGGAAACACTTTTGGTGCTACCGCCCTCTCATCCTACGGCGGTTTCTGGATCGCCTACGGTCTTTTGCAAACTCCTGCCTGGAACATCCTCGGTGCTGATGGTCCCTACGAGGGCGACACTGGCTCAGTTTTGGGTTTCTTCCTGACTGGCTGGTTCATCTTCACGACAATTCTCCTCATCTGCACCCTTCGTTCCACTCTTGCCTTCTTCTCGCTCTTCTTCTTCCTCGACATCACCTTCCTTATGCTCGCCTGTGAGAGCTACGCCACCGATATGGGTAAAGCAAGCACCGCACTTGCTCTTCAAAAGGCTGGAGGATTCTTTGGGTTCTTGGCTGCGTTTATGGCTTGGTACAATGCCCTCGCCGGTCTCCAGGACAGCAGCAACTCTTTCTTCCAAGTTCCCGTCATCCACTTCCCCTGGTCTGACGTCGGCCGAGACCGCCGCCACAACAAGACTGAGCGGGACCTGGCTTAGATTTAAAGCCCTGCTTGTTTTCATTTCACGCGTTACGACATGATTTCCTGGAGAAACGGGAGGTATACCATCTCGGTTGGGGGTCAAGCGTTGGTTAGAATACCACCGCTACATTGAAGGAGTTTAGAAGGTCATCGCGCTGCTCCAGCCGGCGAAGATGGGCTTTTTGTATTCACAGCTGCTGCTACTCGGATAATTGCAGCAAACATAGAAGCTGGTTATATGTGATTTAATATGTTGGAGGACGTATATATCTTGTTAATTATGAATACTCTTTTGGAAACCTTGCCTGACGTTCTCAACCGTGTTGTCCAAGTGCAGTATACCGAAGTTTCACTAGAAAGACTAAAGGTGCAGGCAAAAAAAATTGCTTTGGGTCACTTGGCGTACGCCTCATGGGGTCCTGCAAATGAGACCCCTGCAAATCTACAGGCACCTATTCAGGTCTGGTGGAAGTGATGCTGAGACAGTGGCCCCGCGAGTTCAATAGATCTCCCGTTGTCGATGTTGTGCAGGACCCCCACGTTTGACAGCCATAGGGCTTACGGGACAAGCTTAGCTCAACAAAGCTCCAGGGACCTGGTATGATGGGAAGACATCAAATATGGATAAGGTATTGCATTGAGTTGTATGGTTATTTTCTAGAGCGGCCCTCGCTGCACTGCCCACTCGTCAGTAACCCTAGGATATGACGTCTCACGAGCTTTGTCCAATTTTAGACCAAAATCCTCAGTAAGTGCTCTGCCATTGAGAAGTTCTTTCATCACAGAACCTTGGAGATCTTCTGTCTCCCACGTGGCTGTGATCCATGGTTCTTCCGCCCTTTTCGTAAGCGGGGCCGTGTGAGACCCGAAAAGCCGGGACCGGCCGACCGGTGACACCGCCGAAGTCCGAAATACAGCAGGAAATTGTGAATTCCCATACTCAAAATATCTGAATGTCTAGTTTTGACTTTCAGTCCTATTCGGCACTGATCTAATCTGAATAAAACCTTCAAACCCCTTTTCCCTTTGAGATCGGATAAATAGCATTCTTACCCATCGTACGATGTATCAGAATCACCTGATGGGGCCATTGAGCCACGATCACAATAGAACAGTCCACCATCGTCCAACAGCTGATGACCGCCTCATATAATTCCAGGCCAGATAATCGCCAATTGTATAAAGAGTCGATACCGCCGATACCGCCCATGGTTGCAACCCCCTGCAATTAAAACCCCCCCAAATGCCTCGCATCCTTCGCTGGACAATGAGCAGGCCGCAGATCCTGTTGCTCTCTTGTGTTGGCTTCGCAGTAGCTCTCTATGCTATGCTCTACGGAAACATCATCCATTCTTCTACTCTAACTTCTGTTTTATCAAAGACTATGTCTACCTCTTCATCATCGCTCCGCCCCGTTGTCGTCGTGGGCTCGGGCCTAGCTGGGCTGTCAGCATCGTATGAGGCTTTGCAGCGGGGTGCACCGTCGGTTCATCTTCTTGACCGTGCTCCCAAGCCTGGCGGTAATAGTATCAAGGCTTCGTCTGGTATCAACGGTGCGGGCACAAAGTATCAGCGCGCTGCTGGCGTGGACAGTGATACTTCTTTTTACAGCGACTCTGTTCGGTCAGCTGGGTCCCGATTCCATCTCAGTCAACCGCCTATCAATCGCGAGGGTCTTGTAACAAAGCTCACAGGTGAATCAGCATCCGCAGTTGACTGGCTTGTTGATGAGATCGGTGTTGATCTCAGCGTTGTTGCACCCCTCGGCGGTCACAGCGTTGCTCGCACACATCGAGGCGCTGGAAAGACACCTCCTGGAGCTGCCATTATTATCGCTCTATTAAACAAGCTCAAAGAAAACAAGAAATTCTCCATCACCAATCTCGCCGAAGTCAAGGCACTACTAAAAGAAAATGATGCGATCAAGGGCGTTGAATACGAGTTCGAAGGCCAAAAGCACAATCTAGAGGGCTCAGTCTTATTCGCCAGTGGTGGCTTTGCTGGTGATGCCACAGGCCTTTTGGCACGTTATCGCCCTGACCTAAAGGGCATTCCTTCAACAAATGACGAGAGGCCCGGGTCTCACGATATTCTGACCTCTGTTGGGGCTGAGTTGTTAGACATGGACAGCGTTCAGGTCCACCCGACAGGCTTTGTCGATCCTGCGAGTCCCAACACGATGCTCAAGTTTCTCGCAGCCGAGATGCTCCGTGGAGAAGGCGGTATTCTTCTTTCACCTGATGGCTCTCGTTTCGTCAACGAGATGGATACTCGTGAGCACGTTAGCGACGCCATAATGAAACTTCCCACCGCTACTGACGGCGATGGTGTTATCAAGCAATGGGATATAACCATTCTTCTCGACCCCGGTGCCTCTGCAGCATCAGCCAACCACATCAGTTTTTACGAATGGAAAGGTCTCCTCAAAAAGGTCAAAGTGCGCGATCTCTCGGACGTTCAAGTCGCTGCTGTGGACAAGTACGCCCAAGCTGTAGCCGACAGTTTACCTGATGAGTTTGGTCGTACACAGCGTGGAAGATGGACACTTAAGCCTGGACAGGAGAACCGAGATGAGGATATCTATATCGGTCGGGTAACGCCTATTACACACTTCACGATGGGAGGAGTCGCTATTGATGAGAAGGCGCGTGTGCTGAAGAAGAACGGGGGTAAGCTGGTGCCTATTCCTGGTTTGTTTGCTGCTGGAGAGATCACTGGTGGTATACATGGAGATAATCGTCTGGGAGGATCTTCTCTGCTGGAGTGTGTTGTTTATGGACGAACTGCTGGTGCGGAGATTGTTCTCTCGACGTAGAATGGTGGTTAATTGTGCGTTTAACTCACTACATGTGAGGTGCGTCTATTGAGATAGATCAATAATATGTCTTTCTCGTGGCTTTCCATGGTATGACCCGCTCACTTACTCATTATCTACGCAACATCGTCTTTCATCGACGTTTCTAGAACATGGCTTGTGTCGTCTGGAATCCGTCTTCTCTCTAACACTCTGCTTATTCTTATGCATCATCTTCTGACATCGGATCTTTGCTCCTTTTAACTCTCTTTCAACAATGACATCACGCTTACTTTATACTATCGTCGTGAGGATGGACATCGGCGATATAATGTCTCAACATAAGTCAATCAGTAAAAAAATCCAGAATGAAGAGGAGGCAAGGGAAATGTCTATTGAGCCTCTCTTAATAAGAGGTCATACTTGGCTAGTCAACCGCCAGGGGGCATTATATGCATATCGGGATATATCATTCAGTCCAAGTTATTTAACACTCGACACTCTTATTCTGCAATCTTCCGACTGTCATAAACTAACCACGACAATTCCACACTAAACATCAAGATATATCACCTACCTCCGCTCCAAAGCAGTCTTATGCTACCAAAATATTTACTCCAGCTTGAGAGGGTTTGCCTCAAAGAACTCCTCCGGTGTGACAAGCTTTCCCCTAGCCTTCGTGGCAGCCCAAGCAACCGACTTCTCCCCCTCGGGACCGAAATAGCCAAACTCCTCCCCAGCCTTGAACGCCTCAACATAAACGTCCTTCATGAAAGGCAATCTGTCGGCAAATTCTCCAGGAGAGATTTGCTTGTATGTGATCTCTTTGCCAGTAGCCTTGCTCTCGATAGCCACCAGTTCCTCCATGCTGTAATACCCAACAGCCGCGTCGAAGCCAACACCTTCATACTTTTCAGGCTCGGCAAGAATTGCGCCGACAAAACTTCCGACGTTGCTGCCGTTGTCGATCCAGGGCATACGGGCCTGGGGTGAGAGCTGGAAAGACCAGACCCAGTTCCCTTGAGCGTCCTTTTGGGGCTGGAAAAGAGGGTTTTGGATGATGTTCTCGAGGAAGAAGGCAAGACGGACAAAGGCCTTCTTGATAGGGAGCGTACGAATGTACTTCTCGCCTTCAGCCTTTGCATCGAAAGGATGGTTGGCAGTGTACTTGCCACCAGACATATCCGTAACGCTGGGAAGACTGCTGAAGATGAGATACTCAATTCCAGCTTCGACAGCGGTGTCGGCAGTTTTCTTGATCACCTCAAACTCGGGCTTCAAGTCGGTAGCCGTATAAACAGGCGTTGTCACGAAGAAGAGGTACTGAGCGCCTGTCAAAGCTTTCTTGATGGAAGCTTGATCGGCCAAGTCGGCCTGTACGACCTGGACGCCGCGTGCTTTGAGAGCTTTGGATGCTTCAGAGTCAACGTCGCGGGTTATGGCGCGGAGGTTGTATCGTTTAGAGAGTTCTGCGTCGTTGAGGATGAAGTTTATGACGGCGCCGCCTTGTTTGCCTGTGGCACCGATGACTGCTAGTGTCTTTGACATTTTGAAGTATTGATGAAGTCTTTGGTTGATATACCGGTGGTAGAAAGTTGTTGTTGTTGTTCGTGCTGTTGGAGTCTTGAGATTGTTTGTGTTGTCCGAGTCTTGGATACGGGCAGTTCATCCATCTTATATTCTCCATTGTCAGACATGATAATACAATCAATTGAAGAAATACAATGTATTAGAATCCAAACTCCGCCTTCCATCCTTCCGCAAAACCGCAAGTACAATAAACTCCGGTCTATCTCTAATGTTCCGCACTTGTCAATTGACGAATAACCTGGCTCCATTCCCAATAGAACCAGGGACTCGGGCCATCTCTAAGGCTTAGCGCAGATCAGTTACTAATGCACCAAACCCTAGTGCTTACACATGCGTGGTTCCTTACAGTCCAAGTCCGCGGCAGCGTTATTCAACGTTAATTGATGTCATTTTCGCTGGAATAGATGGCCCGACTGGCCCGCTATGTAAGCGGCTTAAGTGTCTTACGCTGCAAAGTTGTGCCGAGGGGTTTGATAAGCTGCGAATGTGTACCTTGAAGAATAGCAAGACATATTGAGCATTGACTTCAATTTCTCATCTTTTACCTACTACTGATTCATTTAACATGAACAAGGCTTTGTAGACAGCCGATAATAAAAAATAGGGACTGAAAATATCCGCTTCTCTAGCAAAAAAAATGCTAGATGGTATGCATTTATAGGCTAATTAGTTGAGGTTTCTATGCCAGCTTCAACGAGAAATACTATTAAAACAAATCATCTCCTGGGTAGTTGAATGCCCAAACAAAACTTTTTTCCCGATCAAACTCCGTCATGAATCCTGAATATGTCTTCCAAGCTCAGCAAAGTCCCCGACATCCTCTCCCGTAAGATCCCAGTCCGGGTTGTTATACATAGAGTAGCAGTGCTTATAAAAGTCATCTGGGGGGATATCCGCCATCATCATCTCCTGTTGCGGGTTTCCATCTGCAGACTCGCACATGGGAACCCAAAGGTTGGAGAAGTTGTCCCACAGGTCAGTGTCGAGAAGCATAAAGTCTTCAGGTGATGTTTGACCTTGGGCGCCCGTGACCATGTCGTTTTGATGAATACCCGAGTCACCGAATCCGGCGGGTGTTGCGCCGTTTGGACGCGCCGCTCTGTTGTTTGCTTGCGTATCGCCGGTTGTGCCCTGAGGCGAAACATTGACTACTTGAAGTGACTCGATCTTCTGCGCCATTACCTTCCATAGCCTCTTGACCTCATGCAATCTCTCGCGAGCATACGTGTTGCCGTGATCAGCGAGATGCTGCAGCTCCTCCAATGCCTGCGTCAATCCAGGCTTGGGATTGATCTTCAGATTCTCTTCGCAAACCGAGTCTAGAATCGCAGCAAGGATCATGATGAATGCAGCTGAGAAGGAAGCTTCAAAATCATAGAAGCCAAAAATTGCTGAAGCCTTGTTAGTACAAGACCATCATGAAGATGCGAGATCAGCTTACCAATCATGTTCCGTTTTCTAAGTGTGGCAACTACCTTGAGCTGCCGTCTTGCGGCTTCAGCACAAGTCCTAGATAGCCTTCCAAGAGGAGACGCATGCAACTGCTCTCCTGTTGGGCCGTGGCCACTAAGTATGAGCTTTGCGGCATGTAGCATGATGGGTCTAATCGTAAGGATCGTTGCCTATACATATGTGAGTATGAGCAACACCGTTAATACTTGAGCCTTGGCGTACCTGGAACAGCATCAGATGCAGCGAAGCAGTCGTCCTCAAGGATTGATCCCGGCCCAAGTTATACACATCCGTAACTGAGTCTGAAGGGATTTCTTGAGAGATCTCGTAAAGAGACTTAACGATATCCTGAACATGGGGAATAAATGTATGTTCTGACTCATCCTCTGGATTGTAAAGGACTATCGAGTATTGTCAGCTGTTGTTCATAGTCATTCGTGCAGCGCATGACTTACCAGCCAAGATGCGCCCAGTCGCTCTAGCGATCTTAATGTTTATACACATGGGTCCGACGGGCGGGAATCCAGGGGAATCAGTAGGAAGAGGGATGTTGATAGCTTCGTCTCCTATACTTGGAGGGTTTCCTGTAGCAGCAGCCAGACGTCTAGACCAATAATCCATCAGCGGCCATGACCTGAGTCCTGGTTCTCTTGACTTACCGTTCTTGCATATAGATCGTCCACCAGAGTCGATTCATATGTACTCTCTCCGACTGCATCAAATGTCTTGTTCCGCAGACTCTGTGATACTTTTGAGAGATTGCAAGTCGCATAGCAGTGCTGATCTGTAGCACGTGGGTCAATGGCTAGTTCTCCAGCTACTCAATATATCAACTTACGTAAAGATATGCCTCTTCTTTGCGATTCATGTTTCCAAGATAGATGGCAAAAAGAGCAAAAATCTCAATTCCAATCTTCCCCTTGAATCGTAAATCAGACAAAGTTGGCACATTTCTGTGGGCGTAGTCGAAGAGCACAACACCCGAATACTCATCATTGCCCTCGGGGTTAGCATCGAACAGCGTTCCAATCGCAATCATCAGAATCATCTCGAGGACCCATAGAGATTCTAGCTGAGCAGGATCGTCACGGTTTTGATAAAAGGCCCACATCTTATCTGAAAACTCGCGAGCATCGATGTGATGTTGTGACTGGCCAATGTAGAATAGTGCTGTGTCCAATAGCCGCTGTGCCTCATGTCTCGGTGGCAGTTTGGGAAAGTCAGTGCTGGAAAGACGCCATGGGTGGCTGATGACTTCGTGAACTTGATTTGCCTCGGGGCTTACCCAGGGTTTACCAGCCTGGTCTAATTCAGGACGGGATGAACCGAGTAAATCTTGAACTCTAGAACCAAAAGTGTGACTGGAGCTGAGCGAAGAGCCAGCAAGGATAGCTGCGACAGTATAAGTACGAAATTGGATACGTAGAATTATATGAGTTTGACTCACTCGCAGCTGGTGATGTGTGATTGCCATTGTAAGGAGGATATTTGGGCTGATTTAGAGGGGCTGAGAAGCTAGTAGATGGGCGGATGAAACTTGAGGATCTTGATCTGCTATGATGGGGATCTTGTGGGGAAGAGTGAGACGATTGTGGGTGGAGGATAGACTCCCTCCTCTGACCAATGTGAGTTGTTGCTGAAACTGGGGGTTCTATGATATGTCAGTGTAAGTCAATGTCACCAACAGGGCACACATACCGGATGTCCTGGGAGGTAAACTAGAAGGCAACCCATCATAGCCATCTCTTTCATATCTGGCCAGCTTGCTCTCAAGTTCTTCGATACGACTAACAATAAGCGTTAGATGTGAGGCATAGGAAAGGTTATAAAAAGAACTTACTTGGCCATGTACATGCGCTTGTGTCCATGCTCAGGAACCCTGCAGTCCAGACCACGCTTGGTGCAATATTGACAAGGAGTAGTCCCCGAACACCGAACCTTTTTCTTTCGACATGTAAGGCAGCTGGTCCGAGTCAGTTACTGGATCACTTAGACGGTTACAATAGTGGGGAAATAAACCCCAATTTACTTACGCCAATGATGCTTTTCGCGCATCTTTGCCATCGGAGGGCGCCGAGCGCTTCCGAGCCATCGAGGGAGTTGTGTCTTCGGCGACGGCGCTCATTGATAAGACGAAACAATTCCTCGCAAAGAGAGAAGAGAGACTCTGGAAGGCTTGACCGAAGATTTGGGGCTGAGAAACTGGAGCTGATGGGGAGGAACTCCGAAAAGGACGCGGGGACTGGAGCGTTGTTATTCTCTCGGGACAAGTTCCGGACTTTAACTTATCAGAGGGAACTTTCTCCGCACGCTAATCCGATCACGTGACTACCTTTAGTACATCTTCCGTACGGAGTCAGGCCAGTTTCCGCCCTGTCATGATGCTTGATCCACAAGATGATTAGAGTAGCAGGGTTTAAAATGGATTTTATCTCGATAGTTGATGATTAGAGTGAGAAGCACGGTTCAGGGACCGATGGGTTCAGCCGCCGGGAGACACTTGGTAGCGAGGCTAATGGACTTATGAACTATTGATTACTAGGGTGACTGCATTATCAAGAAAAATGTCCAATCCTATCGTTTTAACATCGAATACACCCGATCCATGTTCTTATAACTATTTTGCTTGGCCTATTCTTTTCAAGAAAAGGTTGACGATTTACATCTTCGAGTGACTAATACTGGCCCGACATCGGACACTATGACCGAAACATCGGAGATGCTGCCGATATTACAAGTCTCAACTGTCAGCCACGACACTGTTGGAGTAGACTCGGTCAATAGGGTTTCTAACTTTACCATCCATAGTGTAGAGGATATCGGCCCCGAGAAGCTTAGGAAGGGAACAAGGGCTGGTGTATATGTAGCTCTTAAAGGCTTACAAAAGATTCATACAGGTTGGCACCTATAGAAATTTGCCATATGGTTAAGGTCTTATAGATATACTTATATACTTCTAAGAGAAGATAAGCTTTAGCTTATAAAGTTTCCTTGCTTTAACAAATCTCTACTGCAGTGACGAAGTGCTTATCTACTTTTAGTAGAAGATAGACGCGAGATTCCTAAAAACAACAGGCTGATGAGACTGGTATAAATCAGCACCCTTGTTCCGTTTGTGCTTACTCTACGAGTACATCACATCTCGATATAGTAAGGAAATGCATCTTTTAAATTGTATAAGCACCTAAGTTTTCACTAACGAAGACAATTACATACTAGAGCCAAAACCAATTAGTCATGTATATATGCCCTTTCTTGCAGGGTCTCGTCGCTCTAGGTTTCATACTCTGAACCTCAGCTTTCATCTTGTACAAAAAGTGTTGCCCAACTATACGGCCCACTTGCCTCTGTTAGAGGTTGGTATTTTCTCTATTACAATAGTTCATGAGTAGTTAACGAGTTATGAGCCGGGTAGATCTGGGTTGTTAACCTCCCATGGCAGATTTTCAGTTTTAATAGTTCAAGATCCACGACTATTTATGATACTTGAAAGATATGGTACAAACAATTTGAAAATTTCAAGTCAACTATGTAATGACAATAGACTTATAACGTAAGTGCTTAATGACGGATGCAGTAGCAGTAAAGCCTGCATCAATTACTTCCTAACGGCTATATACTCTCACGTCTCTATATGGAAGATATCCGGCGGCCCCTTATGCTTGATCTCGTGCTCGCTCGAGAATGAAGATCAGTTCCACCATCCGTCAATCACAACTTGCAATGATGTGATCTACAGCGAAAGTAACATTGTTCGGATAACATTGCTTCCGGTGACCTAATGAGAAATACGAGAATCCTCCATGGACAGTTTCTTTAACCAAAACACCAAGACCAACTCATGTAGCACCAAGTGGCACATACCGCAGCAATTTTGGCCCCCAAATAATGTTCGATCGAGAATTCCACGTCTCATGCATACAATCCTCCTGTGAACTCAAAGAGTGTCAAATGACTTGCTTGTGAGTGCATTTTTGATATTCTCTCTCGCACTCATATCCTCATTCGGCGATAAGTTCCATTAATGGACGGTTTCAAAGAATGAGGGATTCTCTGGCTCCCGCAGATCTTCTGCGCATGGATAACTGTACATACAATAGTAAGCGAGTGTGCAAGCCAAGACGGTGTTTAACTAAAACAGGCATTATGAGCCGCTGCCATGCATATTGACAAGCGCCCGCAGGTTCACACCAAGTCATGAATAGCTGATCGTATGGTTGGGATCTGTTGTTTCTTTTTCTTTGCTTTGTTGGGGGCCGCGAGAACACTTGTTTGTATGCGATGGTTTCTGCAGAGAAAACAAGATTCATATAACAACATGCCTATTAGGCTCCTTTCTCTTCCCGGGGTATAACCAACCGTCCAGTGGAACGTTGCGTTTCGGCTTCGTCTCGATAAAGCCAAGTATACGTATTCTGGTGAGAATTTGCCCATAAATGATCCAGTTGAGCTCCTTACCGAGGTCTCGGATGTCAAACAGCAATTGTTAAACCTGGCAAGCTGAGCTAGAGCTTCCCCTCAGAAGGATCTGTTGTTCACATGTGGCTATCGAGCTGTACAGTATCTAGCTGCAGTATCTAGGTAGCTTCGTTAGGGAGCTGCAGAGCTATGGCCGGTTCACTGTACCGCCAGTTGACGTCATTGGCACTATTGTCTATCGAGTTTCGACAGTTGTCAAATCCTTAAATATCTTGCTTTATCCTCTCTTCTTTGTATTATTATTTATCTTATACCCAAGAAGCACACGCAGTTGTTCGCTATAAATATCAAGGCTATCATCATTAATAGTATTGCCGACGCCATTTTCAAATTCTATCCTCCTCTACCCTGAAAGTGGTAGTGACCTTGACAGCACCACTACCGCTCTTTGCTCCCAGACCTGGTGTCAACTCTTCCTCGCTCGAGTTACTAGTACCCCTTCGAGAGTCCCACGTCGACACTACCGTCCTCTCACCCGACGGCCTACCAAAATGGTCCTTCCCAGCGTAAGCTGCCTCGCAGTCTCGCCCGTCGCCGTGCAAGTCGTCCTCCCGTGCGAATGTGGCGAGCCCAAAAAGGTTGCCCTGCTTGTTGCTGCTAAGGTTGGTAGCCCTCGAAGCACCAAATCTTCCCGATGCCATTGGCTGATCCGTGTCTCGCAATTCAGACCGTCCCGATGTCGTTATGCCAAGCATGTGGCCGAATTGTCGAAGCAAAGGCCGCAAAGTTGCCAAAGAGCCGGCGGTAATGGCAAGACCTTGTTCCGTGGACGACCAGATGGCGATATCGACTGTTGCCCCTGTTTTTTTTGTCAGTTATGATCAACGACTTATGATTGATGGCTTTGGCCTTGGGAATTTGGGGACTTACACAAGAAGTCTGGGTTCTTGAAATCTTTAACAAAGGCGAAACGAACGACGACAGCTGAGCTGGCTCTGTATGGTGTGAGCTGGGTATATAAGAATGATAATGAGGGGATACTAACACGCAGGCCATGGCAAAAAGGGGAATCAGAGCAAACTTGGTCTTCCTTCCCATGTTGAGATTGGCGACCAGGAACATAGGCAGGATGGCGCAGGTGAAGTCCGAGATGACACTAAAGACACTGTACAGATAAGTGAGGGCGATGATGACATCAGGGCTAACGCATCTTCCGTCTTGATTTGTGTTCCAGAAATAAGAAATGGGCCAACACTGGAAGAGAGTGACAAAGAAGAAGACGATTCCGGTGCAGAGTGTGATGGCCATGGTGCCGTAAAGGATCCAGATGTCGAGCTTTCGGTTGGTGATTCGAAGGAGTGTAATGCCGATGGATATCTTTGATATAATCATACTTAGGCAGTACCATAGATAGCACCACCACCACCAATTCCTCGCTATCATATAATCTTCCGGGCTGAGGTCATCTCGGTGACGACCAGTTCCGTGTTCAACTCCATTGAGGGCACTTGTGCAGAATAGGATGAATGTAACCTGCAGTAGCAGTCAGTAAGCGGGTATGAATATCAATAGACGAAAAGACTTACCAGAGCAATACACATTGCCCAATCATCAAAGCCAAAGTTCTTCACCATGCGCGTACGAACATAGACTCGCAGACCGACTGCTATCACAGAAGAGATCAATAGTGTGTAACACACAGCCTGAAGCTCAGGGCCTCTGTTGGGGACACCCATGATTTGACTAGAGAAAGTCAACCTTGAAGCGCCAAAGGAAGGAAAGAAGCATATGGGAATAAGGAATGATAATAATAGCAAAGAAAGGGAAAAGGGAGACAAAAGGATTGACGATAGACGAAAGGATCCAAGACCGGAAGGGGCGGGCCGTCAGGGGAATGGAGTTTGGTCGCAGATATATGATAATGGAACCGAGAGACCGGTAGCTTTCGGTTAGGTGTGATTGGGCACCAGGCTCATGTCCCCATGAAACCAACATCTTGGCCTTTGCACGGCACCATCAAAGGTTATACCGCAAGAGGATATTGAATCCACACAGGCCTGGATCTTCTCGCAGGGTACCCTGGGGACGAAACTAATTCTGATCGACTCCGTACATATCAGAGGTACAGGTACAGGTACGCAGCAGGACAATGAGATCAAGGGGTACCGTTCGCGGGATCATCGTTCAGAAGCCCACAACGTTGCCTCGGCTGGGGTCTCGACCGAGGGTCAATTGGAACGGGGAAGACCATCAGCACGCCCCGACACCCCGAGAGCCGGGCTCTAATACGAGGCCTACGCTATTGTACATGTACATACGTACATCAGTACATCATACCAGTCCGAGCAAAAAAAACGGAAGACCGGCGGGCCTTCGCCTCGGAGGAAAAAAAAGAAAAGGGAAGGCCTCTCGGACCCTGTCATTAGTGCTGTATGTTTCGGCTGTCTGTGAATACAAAATGGGGTCTGTTCGCACACGGCTAGATCGCTACTAAGTTAGACCATCGTACTCTAGATCATACACTAAAGCTGATGCACTGCAGAAAAGTTGGCTAACAGTAATCGTAGTAATGGAGGTATTGGATCTTCTAGCCGACGAACGGCTCTTAGCTGCCCAAAGGGGCAAGCAAATCATTAGCAGCACCGAGACAATCTCCACCGAGTTAACTTTTTTTTTTCTCTGTCTCTCAACTTAGAACTCTCCTTTTATTCTTATTTAGGCAGTTTGAAAGGCACAAGACTGCGCTTTGGCTTGCAATTGACATGGTTGATAAACTATTGTAACGCCACATGGAATGGAAGCCATTTTTATTGAATCAATCTCAGATAAAGATTCTTCAAGGTTTGAACCAACACTAGAACACGACAGAACGGGATAGGAGAAGTCGTTCTACGGCACTGCCGGATTAAAATTCCGTAAATCTGCAACTTTGCTTTTTCCCGCTGCTAACTGGAGTACCTATAGTAGACTACTAGTACTAAGGTAGTAAACAGATTGTCAATGTACCTGACGTGCCGAAGCGGGGACCCGACGTAATCGCAGCGCCCGCAGCTGACCATGAACGTTTGATATATTCTTCTAGTTCTTCTCCCCTATTAGCTTGCGGCATCCTAAAGCTTGGTATGGTATTTTAGCTGTCAAGGTCAATCAATGCCTTACTAGAATCTGACAAAGATACTAAACATACCACAAAAAGGGACCGTCCGTCTGTTTTGCTAACCAAAAGCACGCGCACTGACACATTCCAGGTGTTTGCTTTTAGTGTCTATTCCCAGCGGCATCTCCATATTTCCGTCGAGATCTAACTACTAGAAAAAATCATAAATCAACGCGAGTCAAGGCAAATCAGGGAGCGAATGATCCGTGGTAAATAAAAAAATAATTAGTTTCTCGCTTTACTATATCCTGATACTTTATCTGTCATAGGTAGTTAGCTTCTGGATATTTTCATTTTTGGCAAATGTTGAACCCTTGAAAATAATCACAACACTGAATATGTGACAAGGGGCCCCCCCTGGCCTTGTACAACTCTTGATCTCGCCTAGAGTCGTGGTCCGTGGTGATTCTCCTGACTGTGGCCGAACAGAGTAGTAATCGTCCCCCTCCGTAGAATCCGAGAAAGAGCCTCAGCGACCCCGCCCGCTTTCCCTTTCTGCCTCATAACATCGCAATGGTAGTGGAGAGCCGGCGATCATTGCTGTGCCTTGACCGATAAATTACATGTGCCAAAAGACGAATCCAAGACATTGACATTTCGCTATGCAGACCTTTTCCTTACAAATATTATACAATCCATGACAATAACAACTTCCACGACGACAAATGTCTCGGCGGGCGCGTCTCCATGCATGATTCGCGCTTTGTGTTACCGGAATGGCGTGGCGAGTCAGTCAGGCCAAAGCAAAATTAAGGCAACAAGTCTGTCAAATCTCTCTTGTGGCTTGCGATGCCTATCACGATGCACGCATCTCGTATTCTGATTTGTAGACTTTGGGATCTGATAACACGCAGTGACTGAAGTCTCTTTCTTTTTTTCTGTTCATTTCCCCTTTATCTCCTCAACACATGGTGGATGATTTTTTAATCGGTCCATAGGCCAGGAAAGGACACATCAAACTCGAAACACAGTCTCGATCGACTGGGAACATCCATGTTTGATGACATCGCTTATAAACTTTGCAAGGGCGACCGCCACGTGCATAATGAGATCGGTGGCTGCACGCACAAGACGCCAGCCACCCCAGATTTAGGATTCATTTCCTGGTTCCAGATTTACATTTTCACGATAAGCAACAAGCCTCCGGGGGAAAGGGAAAGAAAAAAATGAATTTTCGCGAGGACCTGCCGTGTGGGAAATTGGCAATATCGGCCTTGCTCTCGTCAACATAAAGTTGAGACACGGCATGATATCCGGCCAAGCCGGGCTGTCTAATACTAACAAGTGGATTGAGAATCTCTCTTCGACTCAACAGATGCCTCGCTAAATATCAAAATAAAATAATGGACCATGATGCACCGTCAATGTTGCAACGCTGGCAATTTAGCGACCAGTCATTTGTGGGCTTGCTCCACTGACTTTATCGCATCGACTGATCGCCTAAGAGTCGTCTTGATGTTAGACTACACTACCTAGGTAGTCATACCAAGTAAAGTAGTGCTGACATCTGTCAATCTCACCGTTTATCAATTGATCATCCAGTACTCCCATCCAACGGCCACCAACCCTGAAAATATTCCCCTATCGGATGATGATCCAGCGACACTGAAACGCATGCTCACCACAAGTTGAAACTTTGACAAACCATACGGTAGTACAGTACATCAGACGACGGTGGCTTGAACTGGGTGACGTGATTTCTTTTGACTTAAACATGACATGTTTGAACTGGAAAATTATCGCTGTTACCTAACATTCTCATCGCCTCGAATCTGATTGTCATGGTTCATCTGTCAACCATCTATCCTCGAGATATTGAGCTGCTCCCAAAAGATCAACCTCCGAAACGCATCCTAATGCTAAAACTTCTTCAGCAATGTGACAGAAGGTCTATAGGCGAGCGACACTTGCAGAAAATGTTGACACTAGGGAACTACGTCACGTACCTACCAAATAAATCTGCAGTAGCAGTGACCTTTTTCTGATGCACCTGCATCAATGTAACCATTGCTCTGGGAGGAAAAAGAAAAGATATTGTAATGATATCGTGATCCCGCAGCTTACCCTATATTCTGGCAGCTGCCTTAGTCAGTCTCGGACAAAATCCCCGCAATTGACATTCTCCCGGAGGCGGGGAAATCGCGGGGATGGCAATAACGACCTCGAAAAATGAGCCGAGAATGGCATGTTCCATCAGGTGACCAAGTAGGAAGGAGGTAGGCGTGGTCACATTTACCCCCAAAATCTCGAATTTCGAGGTGCAGTTTTTAGCTGCAAACCTCTGGGTTCTGTTTCATCCGTCGAATGTGTCTGCCACAACCGAGACGGATGGTCCAGAGACGCGCAGAGGTTGTTTTGTACCCGCATCAAGGCTCTGGGAAAGGGACATGCCTAGCCGGGGAAATAATAAGTCACCAGCCACGATGGCTTCATCACCCCCGCGCCAGAAACGCCGCAAGGCTTCGTGCAAGGAGTTTCAGTGCACCCACGAAGGTTGCGGGAGGACATATTCCCGTGCTGAACATCTTCAAAGACATCAACTCAATCGTAAGAAAGTATCCATCAGATTGTTATGCAGTACTAACACGTTCATAGACTCCCCTAAAGAGATCTACTACTGTGACTACCCTGATTGCTCATTTACGTTCGTCAGGAAAGATCTCTTTGCCCGTCATAAACTCAGACATGAGCGTCAGGTGCAACAGTATGGTAATGGCCGTTTATCTCAGCGGCCTCAGAAGGAGTTTTCGAAATTACCCAGGCAACGCAGTGAGCGATATTCCTTCAGTGAAGATGGCTCAGCTTGGAGTGACACCCAGGATGACGCGAGAGAAGAATCAGCAAAGGAACGGCAGGCTTCAATGGTCCGACCATCGATAGGTGCATCTGGACTTGATTCTAGGATCTCGAAGCAATTTGGTGTCGAAGGAGGGTTATCTCGTCAAGATTCCGGTCAACGGAACGAACTTAGTGGGCCAAGCGGCTATTACGGAGAGCAACGCCTACTACAGAGTCGCGAATCATCACCAGAAAAACAGACCATGAGTGCTATGCCGTTTCGGATTGATCAGATGCCGGCTGCCGATATATCTATGCCCCTGACGAGCCCCGAGTTAACCGGTCGCCCAGAACGTGCTCGAACACAGTCTTATGCTATCCCCAACGAAATTCCAGCGCCGAATACGGAGCATATGAATATGGAAGAACAGCACTTCGGGCACTCACCATCGAGTACGGATGAGTTTACCACCTGGCTATTCACCGGCCAGGGGCTAGGCTCAAACTACAATTTCGTGCCCAGCAATATCGGCATGGCAGGATACTCTAATAATTTCGGTCAACTATGTACGGACTACACAGCGCAGCCAGGCATGATGGGTAGTTCTTACGTTGAGCCCATCAACAGTCTGTGGTTCCAATCAGAACCAATAAGCATGGCGACCCCAGTAGTGGACGTATCGCAGGTCGGAAAGAACAGCCTTTCAGAGTACAAACGACAAGCGCTACTACACTATATGATGCAGCGTTTTAACGAGATTAGTTTGCACGGTAGCAGATCGGCCGCAGATATCAAAGACGAGATTTTTGGAAGTGATACTGACGCCGAGAACCATGTTCTCAGCCATGTCAATGTTGAACGCTATCTCAACTCATACTGGGATAACTTCCATGATCAACTGCCTATCCTTCACCGCCCAACTTTCACACCCGAAACTGCAAACGACTTTCTCCTTCTGGCTGTGCTCATTATGGGTGCTTCGATGGTAGATAAAAAGGGCGCATCGCAAGATACTGTGGAGAAAATTTCAAAGTTCACCACTTTTGTCTCATGGAATCTGCGTTGGCAGGTTTTCATGCACGCTGACTCTCATCCACCTGCAAAGCTTTGGGTCATCCAGACATTATTGATTCTGGAAGTTTATGAGAAGATGAATGCCACTCGTGTTCTCCATGAGCGTGCTCATATTTACTTCCCCACAACACTATCTCTCATGCGCAGAGGAAGTGCATTGACAGGAAAACAGTCCTCTTATGTATCCCGAGTCCCGACACCTCTGGGTAGCCCCAAAGTGGGATCATCTAGAGTGTTACCTGGATCTAATCGGTCCGGATTCAACTCTTCACCTGAGAAATGGTGGGATCACTGGATTGCACAAGAAGCTACTCGCCGAGCTGCCTTGGCCGCTTTCATTATTGATGCCACGCACGCTGCTTTGTTTGGACATACGCCCACACTTGTCATTCACGAAATCAAACTGCCTCTTCCTTGTGACAACACTCTATGGTCCTCTGATTCACCGTCAGAGATTGGCTGTGTCGAGTCAAGTCTTCATGCTAATGGTGTCACACCAATTACGTTTCTTGACGGCTTGCAACGGACGCTCAACGGACAGAGAGTACGAACAAGTCCATTTGGAAGAATAGCGCTTCTAGCCGCGCTGCTATCTGTGACATGGCAGATGCATCAGAGAGATCTGGACCGCTCAACACTTGGAACCGACACAATACCTGGTGTTCAAGAGCGCTGGCGACCAAAGCTGCTCAGAGCCTTTGATTGGTGGAAAAAGGACTATGATGACGGCGTTGCTCATGTTAAACATGCCGCCTTTGATTGGCAGAGGTTGGGACTGAGCAGCAGAGGTGGAAGTGATGACGGCGACGCCATGGAAACTTTGGGCACAGTTCTCTACCACTTGGGCCATATCACGGTCTATATCAGCATGCCGGAGCTTTGTATCTTTGCTGGCGTCCCTCAGATTCTTGGTAGAACCGTTTCCTCTGTGGATTGGAGGAGGACAGAGGCCAAGATCAAGGAGTGGGTGGCATCACCAGGAGCCATTGGTGGAGTTTATCACGCGTTGCAGCTCGTCCGGCTCATTCTTCTCCAAGAGGAACCTAGAAGAGGCATGGCTAGCGAGGCCGGCGGGGTGCCATCGGCTTTCTTTCCATCCACTTACCCCAAATATGATGCTGGAAGTGATAAACTGCTTGTCAGACCTTGGGCTTTATACTATGCATCCTTGGTGCTGTGGGCATATGGATTCGTGCAAGATGGAAATATCGAACCGTTCCCAGATCATCTACAATACCCCTCCAGCAGCACTGGAATTCCAACAATGGCCACGGACCCAAGTGTTCCTTCAACCTCGAATCAAGGTGCAGCCAGCACCCCTCAAGGATCTCAAGCCGGCCAGACTCCTTTGTCATCCAACAAGGACTACGAAACCCTAAAACGTGACCGCCACGATGATCTCCGAACATATCTACAGATCATGATCCCTCCTACGATCGACTCAATCAAAGCCTTCCACTTGCATCAGAATCAAGCTGGCGTGGTGGGAAATCGGAACAAGATTATCGGTCTCTTGAGTATTGTCGACGATGCTTTGACAAATACGAGATGGGAGCTTCTTTCTGAGGCGAGAAATAGGTTGAAGATGGCGGCGTCGATGATGCAGCAGCCTCGTGAACCTAGGATGTAAGGCTACGCATTTAAGAAGTAATATTTAAAAGTAATGATGCTTGATGAAATGGAATACCTTGGGTTACATGGGATATATATTTTTGAGCATTTTCATACAGAATAATTTATCTGGGAAAGAAAAATGGTTTCCTTGATTTGTGTATTGATGCTGAGGCATAATAAGCAGCGATGACTTGACCCAGAATACAAAGACGTCGGCACTGGGCTACTCCTATCAGGGTTGGCAATCTTCCGAAGAGTCTGGGCTAACAAGGGATATGGCAACGAGCGAAAATCAAGGCTCCGTCGTCCGGCTTAGTCCGGTCGTGTATATTGAGCTAACGGCAGTGTAACCTGTCAACCGAACAGACCCCCGAAGAGGCAAAGTAGGATACATGCAACAAGTTGAAGCTACTGCATGTTGGCAGTTCACTTGATGTCTTAGGTTCTTGGATCATGGCGAGTCAGATATGGTTTCAGGGTTGTCTTGACAGTTTGGTACCGCAGTCTCGGGTCAAGATCGACCGAAAGGCGTCAAACCCAGCGTCCAACTCAAAGATTTGAGATTCGTCATCCAATGATCTTTTACTGTGCTCGGACTGCATTTGCACGAAATTAGCCTGAGTTGATCAACGCCGCACTTATGCATCGTTGGATGGGGGTAATCCATGGCTGTCAAGTCGATATGCAACCCTACCAATTCGAACAAATGAACTGACCCTGTTTTCTGCAAAGAACAGGGTTTGGAGGTTTTCCAGACTGTAAATGGTTTGAGTGAGGAGAAGATGGAAAGGAGCGCAAACCGTCGTCGGCGATAAGTCGAGACTGCCGTCCGAAAGATGGACGTTTTAGGAATGTTGGGAAAACAGATCCAGGTGCCCCAATCTCTCGAGTGCGGTGGGGGTTCCTTTCTACAAGATAAGCATCATGATCGTGGTAACTTATTTGAAGGCATATAGCCCAAGTCTGAGACAGGATGAATGGCATACGCGGATTGGGAGGGGTGCAGTAGCATTGAGAATTTATTTACGAATCAATGGCACAGGTGCAGTGCGGTGGCATTCCAGGGGCTCTGGTTCCTGGGTATCAAATCCTCTCATGATCAATCTTCAATGTGGAGAGCTTGAAGATCCTTTTAGTTGCCCGATTGAGAAGACAATGGATGACAATTGCATTTACCCGGGGGACTAAAGGTAATCAACAGGTGATCGCTTAACTTGAACTTTTGCGTAACGAATGGGCTCAATCCTTGGAAGCGATATGAGGTGAGCCTTAGGACATCTGAAAGCCGCTGATCAATACCATCGGTTCATCCCCCAGAAACTACCCCAGATTCTCCACCTACAGTCTGAGTCTGGGGAGGAGAATATTGGTCTTGAATGGTCAGATGCTTTCTTCAGCGTTAACCGATCCACTTACGATCGACGTGATGCATCCTTTAAAGACAGAAGAGTTGATCCCTCCGAAGAATTTTCCACCAATGGCTGGGGGTCAAACCAAGTACGATAGCTTCAGACTTCACTAACACGAACTCTTGCCGGGCCGTTGATCCTATTTCTTGCATACACTAACCAACTCGAACCGGATCTCAGGCTTCAACCGCCAGAGCACAGTACTAGCTTGGCGATGCATGCATGCTACTGCATGAGGAGAAGCTATCACCACCCTTGCATGTTTTCAATTGAGGCGAGATATAACTGTCCATTATGCCCATCACACAGCGACGCGGGGCCTCTGCCATTGTTACCGTAGTAAAGTAGTCCGCTGCTCGAAAGTCGTCGAGTGAATCAGCCATGGCTACCGGAAAACAGTCTGGGGAGATCAATCCTCACATCGAAAGCACCGATGCTGGTCTCGACCACCTCAAGAATGCCGACCTCCACGACAAAGCCCTCGCTAACGAAGCTCTCGAGGCTACCGCTGACGAGCACAGTTACGGCTTCGTGCAGGGTTTCAAGACGTACAAGGCCGCTGCCTTTTGGTCAATCCGTAAGTTTGTTCCGTCGCTACGCTCAACTACTGTGATGGCGAGTATGTAGCTGACAATGTAAAGTAATCTCGACAACTGTCGTTATGGAAGGCTACGACGTCACCCTTCTCAGTTCTTTCTACGGCTACCCGCGATTCAGAGAAAAGTACGGTGCCTACCTCGACGAGGAAAACGGATATCAGATCTCGGCCAATTGGCAGCAGCGCTTCAACTGTCTCGGTGCTCTGGCGAATATTATCGGTGCCATGCTCAACGGATGGGCGACGTCTCGATGGGGACACCGCGTCGTTCTTATCGGCGGCCTTTTCTGGCTGTCTGCCTTTATCTTCGTCGTCTTCTTTGCACCCACCATTGAGGTTCTGCTTGTCGGTCAGTTCCTCTGCAACATCCCCTGGGGTATCTTTGCAACGACGGGCCCCGCATACGCCGCTGAAGTGACTCCCCTGGCGATCCGAGGATATCTCACTGCCTATGTCAACCTTTGCTGGTGCATCGGGCAGTTCATCTCAGCTGGTGTCCTCAAGGGTCTTGTCAGCAACCCTACCCAGTGGGGATACAAGATCCCTTTTGCGATTCAATGGGTTTGGCCTATTCCTCTTGCCATTGCAGCATATCTCGCTCCCGAGTCGCCCTGGTATCTTGTCCGTACGAACCAGCTTGAGAAAGCCAAGGTTTCCCTCGAGCGACTGTCTAACCCCGAGCATAACATCAACTACGACAATGCCGTTGCACTGATGGTTCACACCAACAAGCTGGAGATCGAAGAGCGATCTGGTACCTCGTACTGGGACTGTTTCCGCGGCAGTAACCTTAGACGTACTGAGATCGCGTGTATGGGTTTCTTGTCTCAGATCACCAACGGAGGCGCCCTTTGCTACAGTGGATCTTTCTTCTTCCAACAAACTGGTATCAGTGCTGAGACATCATATGGCATTGCCCTTGGCGGCACTGGTATCGCCTTCGTGGGCACCATCATCTCCTGGTTTTACATTTACAGGTTCGGTCGACGAACTATCTGGCTTACTGGCTTCTCGATTCTTGTTGTCATCCTCTGGATCATTGGCTTCCTCGCCTTGCCTACACAAACCAAGCCTCTGGCTTGGGGGCAGTCCATCCTTTGTGTGGTGTGGCTTGGAGCTTACTCCATGACTGTCGGTCCTATCATCTACACCATTGTCGCCGAAATTGGTTCTACTCGCTTGCGTACACAGACCATTGTGCTGGCCCGTTCGACGTATTATGTCGGCAACATCGTTTGTGGAGGATTGCTCCAGCCTGAGATGTTGGCGCCTGGCTCTTGGAACCTCAAGGGAAAAACCGTGAGTCTCGATATGAAACTTCAAAGATGTCCAATCGCATGATAACTAACAAAATAGGCTTTCTTTTGGGCCGTTTTGGCTACTCTGACTCTGATCTGGGGTTATTTCCGCCTGTTCGAGACAAAGGACCGCACCTTTGGCGAAATGGACTACATGGTAAGTCACATTCTTGTATCAAAGAAACGAAGAGCCCAAGCTAATAACATTGAACAGTTTCAAAAGGGCGTCTCGGCACGCAAGTCTGCCAAGTATCAGATCAACGAGGACGAGTTCTTCATGTCTCATGAGAGGCCTGAGGCAGAGAAGCACTAGAGTTAAGCCAGGGGCAATTGGAGGCCTAAAGCGACTTTGACATGTTGTGCTGGGAATAAATAGTTTTATGACATGACATATTTGCGATACCATTGTTAGGCTCGAATACCAGTTTATTTATTATTCGTATTTTGATGACGATAATCATAGGGGCAGTCGTGCTAAAATAGTAACCAACCGAAGTCATGGCGGAATCTCGTGGTGAAACATTGGACCCTTGATCAGCGCCTAAGTCTTGTCAGTAGACGAGCTGTCAAATTAGAGTCTACAGTATCGCGATACCCGATCTCATGTCAAAACTCGAATATTTTCAGATAAAGTAATATCCCAAAGAACGCATTGTAACGTGTTTGTCAATCCGTTTTGCCATTCTATGAATTTTGCTTATAGGTGATTCTGAGTCTCAACTACCTTATGCACAACCTTTATTTGTCGACGTATTGGAAATAAAGGCTTATGCTGGGTTCAGATTGAAATGAGAATATCCCGCTGATTGTGAAGGCAATCCAACATCTCTACAACACAAGCCACAGTGCCCGACACAAATACTAAAATTCTCTCAGCTCGATTGCTATGACTTCACTATTTCAACACAATAGTAAACGGATCGAGCGGCCTCACAGCCGTGCCAGCCAAGAGCCGCTCTCTCCACTTGAAGGGGGAAGATGAGTCCACCCAGTCGCATCTAATTTAGCGCCTTTGACACCAGGGCTGGCTGCCAAGGAATTTGCCGGCCTCAGCGAAGAATTGCTTCTTACGTAGTGTTTTGTGTACAAACAAGCTGAAAGGATTCAGACTCACAAGACCGTCAAAGCACAGGACTTGAAGGATCCAAAAAGTCGATGCGTTCATTTGACATGTCTATATATCAAACATACAAACAAACAAACAATATCGAACGTCTTTGTGGGATTCATATCCAGAGATTAGTCAAAGGAATTAAATCCCAGCATCAAATCCTAGCTGCCAATATGCATTCGATATTAGGTCGGGGATAACCTCCACTGATTGGCTTGTGTTAGGCAACGTTGTTCCTTGCATAAGTGCCGCCATCCGCGTCTGTTAGTCAACTCAGTCTTTACGGGACAGAGTTTCAGAAGAGGGCGCGAAAACATAAAATGAACAACGGCGTCGTATCAAATCTAAGAGTACGAGAATGTAGGGATGAGTACCAGGTATTTGGTTAAACTTGCATTACTCATGGATACGTGGTGAGGTATCATTCATCTTTAGATAATTATCGACGATCATATTGGAAAATTACCAGTTGAGTATGAGACAGGAGAAGCTGGGGTTAGCTACCAATGAAAGCCTCTACCCAAAGCCACTGCATGCTATTCTTAGCGGTTTAACCATAACCTAGTGGACCAGCGTCGTAAGCATTCCCCTGGAAAACCGGGCACTTAGTGCCTGTCCGGCACGTGATGGCTCCACGACGGCTGCAACAGACGGGCCCCTACCTAATCTCACCGCGTTCCGCAAGCAAAACAAAAGACGTCTCTTTCTCATTCTTCATCCAGACATTTCCTCTTTTTCCTTACATCATTCCCTTTTTGTCGTCTGTCTTCTCTTTTTTTGGTTGACATTCTTACTTCCTCGTCACTCTCTTTTTTATTGCCCCAACGGCTTTTTCCAACTTTCCGAAGTAAATCACACTCCTTTAATAGACTTTATTCTAGTCTAACGTGGTGTGACCGTGCTCGACGTTGTACCAAATAAAGTATACCACAAATCGACCCAAAGAATCGATAATCTATAACCCGTCAACATGAAGGTTTCATCCGCTGCCGTCGCCGCTGGTGCCCTCGCCATGGGCGTTGAGGCCAAGAACTACCTTGGTTTCAACTCTGGCGCTACCCTCGCCAACCGAGAGGCCAAGTTCAAGGCCGACTTCCAGGCTGAGTTCGAGACTGCTCAGAACCTCAAGACCGCCCCCGGTGACTTCAACGCCGTCCGTCTCTACACCAACATCCAGGCCTACTCCGAGGATGACCCCATCGAGGCTTTCGAGGCTGCCATCGACACCAAGACTCAGATCCTCCTCGGTATCTGGACCTCTGGCACTGACACCATCGACAAGGAGATCAGCGCCCTCAAGAAGGCCATCCAGAAGTATGGCACTGACCTGACCGACCTCGTCATTGGTGTTTCCGTTGGTAGCGAGGATCTCTACCGTAACTCCGTCACCGGTGTCCAGAACAAGGGTGGTGTCGGTGTTCAGCCTGACGCCCTCGTTGACTTCATCAACGACTTCCGCAAGGCTTTCAAGAACACTCCCATCTCCAAGGTTCCTCTTGGCCACGTCGACACCTGGGATGTCTGGGGTAACGCCACCAACAAGCCCGTCCTCGACGCCATCGACTTCATCGGTGTCGATGAGTACCCCTACTACGAGAACGGTAAGGGCAACGGCATCGACAACGCCGCCAAGCTCTTCAACAGGGCCTACGATGCCACCATTTCCGCCGCTGGTGGCAAGCCCGTCTGGGTTACCGAGACCGGATGGCCCTACACTGGCCCTGACTGGGATGAGGCTGTTCCTAGCGTGAAGAACGCCCAGAAGTACTGGCAACAGGTCGGCTGCAAGAGCCTCTTCAACAAGACCCCCACCTTCTGGTACAACCTCCGTGACTCCAACCCCGACAACAAGATGAAGTTTGCCATCACCGAGAACCTCTCCACCACCCCTCTCTTCGATCTCTCTTGCGACAAGGTTGACGATGAGGAGACCTCCAGCTCCGCTCACTCCAAGACCAAGACCTCCACTGCTGCTTCCAAGTCTACTCACGACTCTCACTCCACCGGTACTTTCGTTACCGCCACTGCTTCTGCCACCAGCGGCTCTGACGACAAGGATGAGGACTCTACTGCTACCGCTACCGGCTCTCACTCCAAGCCTACCTCTGGCTCTGGTTCCAGCTCTGGTGATGACTCCGAGTCTGGCTCTTCTGGTTCTGGTTCTTCTGGCTCCGGTTCCGGCTCCGGTGATGACTCTGAGTCTGGCTCTTCTGGCTCCGGTTCTTCTTCTGGCTCCGGTTCCGAGTCGGGATCTGGCTCCAAGTCTGGCTCAGAGTCTGCCTCTGAGTCTTCCCCTGCCGAGACCCCTAGCACTGTCAACGGTGCTACCGGTTTGACCGTCTCTGCTGCCGCCCTTGCCTTCTTTGCCATGCTTGCTCTGTAAATGTCCTAAATGGATCCTGGGTTGAATGACGCCCATTAGCGTGTCTTTTTATTTATTTTCTCGCGTCCGAGATCTGTTTCTTGTACTAGTTTATGGATAGATTACGGATAGACAAATGTTGGCATATTTTTACACCATTACTTTTCCCCTTAACAAATAACTTGGACTGAACCGTAGAGACTCGTCGAATGTCCTATGTATCAATGACCGACTAACAAGCAAACTACAACACAATTTAACGGTTGCGCACGTTGCTGCTGTCAAAACGGCCGAAGCCACAACATTGTTTCACAAACTCAATCCTGCCCTGGGCAATAAAGTTACAACGTCCAAACCAAAAAGAAGTCATTCCACCACGATCAAAGGTGAAATCATCAAAAGAAAGGGTCTGGCCGGGGATTGAACCCGGGACCTCTCGCAAGCTAAGCTATAGGGTTTTCCCTAAGCGAGAATCATACCACTAGACCACCAGACCGAGCAAGTCTCTTGAGAGACTGTTGAATCAATCACGTGATTGTTTGATGCTGAGGGAAGATGGTATCACAGCTTATGTTGTAAGTTTGTGGTGTTGGCGGCCTCTAGGGTGGATAAGACAGAACAAATGGTAGTTTTCTATATCAATGAACCAGTAGCCAATTGAACTTGTTCAAACTATATGTGAAGTATTATACATGATGCTTTCATCCGGATTTGCAGCTTGACTTTCTTCATCCGTTCTTGGAGTATGATAGTACTTTTTCACATTCCCAATGCATCTTTAGAGTGGCGTCGGCTCCCTCTCACCTCATAGACTAACGTAACCTAACTTATCACATGAAATTCTCTGTATCGTACCACGTAGTACAATCAATGCAGTAGTAACTACCACACAACATCTCAAGCACAGCCTCACAATCGATAAAATGGTGACCTTCAATTGACCTGTCGGAAGCGGCGGAGAATTGTCTCTAGCCACGCAGATTGAAGAAAGTTACCGACAGGATGGATTGACGAATAAGAAGCTTTTAATATGAGAGTACTGGTACGGCAATTCCTTTTTTCGTTCATATCGACTGAGTGTAATTAATACTCGAAGCTGATTTGTCTTGATCAATTGTGAACTTGGGGGCTGCCCGGGCTGTGAACGCGGAAGGATTCTTGGCTTTGACGATCATTGTCATTAAAAACCGTCGCTTTCCAGCCATGACGCAATGATAAATCCTCATGATAGAATATCATCCATCACTGATGAGTCAAAGACCACTTATCTGAGAATCTTGACTACGCTTGATGTTAAAGCTCTTGGCGGCACCATCACTAGACTGTGCCTTGTTTCCGGAACGCATCGCCTTCAGCCTTGGAGCACCACTCATTGCATGCCTCAGCTCTTACTGCCATGAGGGGTTCACAGATAGAGAAGGAGGAGGCTACATGTGACGTTTGCACCACAAAGGTCCCCTCGAATCGCTGACAGTAATTGTATAAATACCACAAATCCACTATCCGGATACATCACCAAACCCGCCTTATCATCCTCGATACCCATATCGTCCTACATATCATTTCTGACTTTCCCCAATAATACTCAGCAACAATCATGGCCGCCGTTCAACTCCAAGCCGCACCCCGCCGGGTCGGCCTCTTCCAGAACCTCGTGGCCGCCCAAACCGAGACTCTCGTCCTTAGAGAGAAAGTCATGTCCCTGACAGGCGACAGCTTCGACATAAAGCTCGCCAACGGCCAGCCCATCCTCAAGGTCGAGGGCAAGGTCATGAGCATCTCGGGCCGCAAAAAGGTCTTTGACATGCAGGGCACCCACCTCTTCTCCATCGTCAAGGAGCTCATGCACATCCACGCTACATACGTCGTGGAGGATCCCCATGGCGTCAAGATCATGGAGGTCAAGAACAGCTTCAAGCGTGAGTTTTTGCAAGCTTTCCAAGTTATAATTCGTTGTATTCTGACTGTCTTTTCTAGTCATGGGTTCAAAGGCCACTGCTACCTTCACATCAAGTGACGGCACCGCAGAGATTCTAGAAATGAAGGGCGACTGGTTCGATACTGCAGCTGATATCTATGACAAATCGACAAATACTGTCATCGCGCGCATCGACCGCAAACTTCTCAGCGGTCGCGACATGATGTTTGGCCAGCAGACTTATGCGCTGATGGTTGCGCCCGGTGTTGATATGGCTCTCATGGCAGCGCTGTGTATCTGCATGGACGAGAAGAACAACGAGAGCTAAGGCCCGGTTAGTTGATGAGAACGCATGTATGATAGATACCCCAAGAGCGACGACGTATGAGGGGCACTGCTGGAATGGTTGAGGTCTGGTTTGAACGGTTATTCTTAGAGAGTGGTTTTGTAGATAATGTTACCGCCAGAGGCAGAGAGACCAGAATGAATAATGACTTGTTGGGATGAGAAGACTGCCTGATTCCAGACTCACTTAAAAAAAAACAAGGGCTGCAAAAACAATAAGACCTGTCCTGAGAAACATCACATGCTAAGCTCTGGCTTCTTCTACAAATTACAGGCGGAATGAGTAACGGACTGTATTTCCAAAATATTTCTACAGTTAGCAAAGTGATTTAATCCAAATGACAATATGTGAAGATTGTAACATACGTCAAAAGAATTCAGTGTCTTGGGTTCTCTTAGACTTTTACCATACCTTGAGATGTGTTGGAACCTGTATTTCAGGACTTGCCTACCCGCTCAGGAAAGGCAGATGACTCTAACCTTGCAGCGAAATTCTATTGAGCAAACCAATTGAACTCATTGTCGTCCTAATAACCACTTCAACTAACTATACTAATAATATCTGGTGCACAGACTTCTGTCTCAAGGGCGGCAGATATCAGGTCTGATGCTCAACATCCAGACCTTGCACGCCAAGTTCCCCATCCCCAACTAACAAAGAAGCTTGATCTAAGCATAAAACCATAAACCAAACAAGCAAACGACAAGCTTTCCCTCACAATGCTTGTTGTTCGCTTCCACAAAGCTTGACCGCAACAAGCACTTTCAGTCCTTATATCTCGGCATCGTTCGTGCCATGTTCAACGTATAGCTATGCTTGTGGATGATGATCTCTCGCTCTCACCGTCTAAGTGTATCCTTGGCTAGTCTAAACTAGGGTGTGGGAATTTCGGAGCTGGGCCCTTGTTCCTTTTCAGTATGGGGAGACGCGCAAGCTGCCATGTGGGAAATGGAGCAAGTAAGCACCCGCCGAAGAAAAAAGTCTTTGATGAGCAATTAGAAGAAAAATAACACTTGCATGTGCTGTATCGAGGAGGTCATCACGAGTATGCGCCGCCAAGAGAACATGAGGGGGGCTGTGCACACGTACGCTCGTGTAATGCCAAGCGTGGAGACGGACAACTCATTCTTTTTGACTGGGACCTCGCTATTGTTTATCTTCTTTCGAGATTGCTTCCTAACATGCTGCGATAGAGCTATGTTCTAGCACTGATCGTTGACTTTTTACTTGCAGTGAGTCCCACGAAATTTGATTGCTATCAGCTTGTTATGGAGCATCAGCGAATGCAACAATCCTCATCACATCCCGAGTTTCGGCCACATGTAAGGTCGTCTCTAATGACATGGATTACACAACAATGGGGGCCCTGCGGTTCTTGGCTTTGTGCCGATAAGCGAAGGCGGCTACTTCTTGTGGTAATAGTCTGTTTTTCGTGCATCTTTAGCATGGTTTGACACCTAGCAGGCCATGTGCCCAAATTGGTCAACAAGTAGACATGCTCTCATGCTGGTATCCATAAAGTTCATTAAGACAACTAGACGCCCAAATGGATCTGCCAAGTCGGATACATACCAAATGTGCTCTGGTAATTTACTATTCAGGTATCAACAAGTGAAAGAAATCCGTTAACCTTCTTCCAAGACTGTATGGCTCCAATGCAATCCAGTCAGAAACGGGTGTAAACATGTCGTTATTCGTAGCTCATTTTCTATAACTTAGTCCTCATACACCTCTTCGTACGCCTCCTCATACTCCTCGCGAGCCTCTTCAAGGGCCTCTTCCTCACTACTGCTAGCATCCGAGTCAGCTGCATCTGCCAGGGCTTCTTCGTACTCTTCACGGGCTTCTTGAACATCCTCCCGGTCGCTAGATGAGACAGAGTCGCCATCCGCATCAGTGGCAGGCAGAACAGCAGGGGGGCCATCATCCTGGGCGTAGGGGTCGGCATAAGGATCCTCAGGGGGAGGAGAACCGTAGTAGTTGTTGACAACCTGAGGCGGAGGCTGAGCAGCAGCAGCAGCAGCAGGAGCTGAGTGCTCATTGTCACTGTCGCTATCGTTGAGCTCGTTGGCAATCAAGGCACCGCCTACAGCACCAACGGCGAGACCACCAGCGGCACCAAGGAGCATACCGGAGCTGTTGCTCTTCTTCTTCTCTCCTTGACCGTAGGGGTTGGTGTCACCCTGACCGCGGTCGCCCTCCTGACCGTACTGGCCTTGAGGAGCACCGTATCCACCTGGAGGGCCGTAAGGAGCACCATAACCAGGAGTACCTCCGTACCCACCTGGAGCAGGCGATCCATAACCGCCAGGAGCTCCGTAAGGGGAGGGAGCACCATAGCCACCAGGTGCCGGAGAACCGTATCCGCCGGGGGCACCACCGTAGCCACGAGATCCATCAGAAGGATGAGACTCATAAGGAGGGCGGGAGTCCGGAGGAGGAGGAGGAGGAGCGTGCTGCGCCTGTGGAGCCTCCCATTGGGTTCGGCCGGTAGCTTGCTCAACGTAGTACCATCGCTGGGAATTTTGATCGAACTGAGCGATCCAGCCCTGGGGCAGAGGAGGACGATCGGAAGGAGGCTGATAGGCGGGCTGAGGAGGAGGGGCACCGTATTGCTGGGGAGCGGGTGAGCCGTATTGCTGAGGAGGAGCGCCGTATCCCTGGGGAGGAGGGGAGCTATAGTGTTGAGGAGGGGGAGCTCCGTATCCTTGGGGACCAGGAGAACCACCGTATTGCTGGGGAGGAGGGGCGCCGTATCCTTGAGGAGCAGGAGAGCCACCGTATTGCTGGGGAGGAGCTCCGTATCCGTTGTCGCCGTACGAGCGCGAGGCTAGAGTTGGAAGATTAGCTACCGTAATCATGAGATTTAGCGAATTCGAGAGCTTACCGTCGTGAGACTGCTGGGGAGGATAAGCCTGGTGAGTCTCTTCCTCCTTCTTGTCCTTGTCGCCAATACCAAGGTTCTCAAATTCCTTGGCGATTTTCTTGAAGAAAGACATGATAGGTGACTTCGGAATGGGGTGAAGTCTGCTTAGAGGGTCAGAAGGGGAAGAGGGAAAGAAGTGATGAAAAAGGAGGGAGTTAAGAGAAAGAGCGACCAGGTTCTGTTTATATAATGGAGAACGGGTCTGAGGTGTAAACTGGAAGGGAAGGGTAGGTGCGACCCGTGCAGTTATCGACAGCCGGCAGAGCTTCTTGGCAGGTGCCGACAATGCATGAATGGTGGAGTGAAGCGTCTCACTGCTGAGAAAGGAAAGAGGTCAGTGAATATGGATCACTGTGTGGAAATGATTCCGGTTGCCCTGCTCCTTGTCAGTGACGAGCGGGATAGTCCCCGGTTCACAGTTACGGAATAAATTTGTTGATGCTATCGCACTTTACCTCGCGTCAGGTCACGTAACGTACCGGAAGAGCCGCCGCAGTGAACAGCACAGAGCCGTCCAATGTCCATTTACCCCTCCATTCAACGACCAGCGCGAGCTCTAGGGACCTGGTACGGCGTGTCCAATCAATGGGTCTTTAGTGACCCCTGCGGGCCGGTCCGGCGGGGCAGCCGTGGAAAGCTCAACCGGACAGCTAACTCTCAACAACGTGAAGCTCGGGCCTTAAGCCTTGCTACGATACAATGTATCTTATGCCTTACGTTTGGGATAAAGGTTTGGCCTCTTGCAATCTCAGGTAACATCCAGACTCACGGATCACCAATGGACATACGGAGTACTGTACAGCAAAAACCCACGCCAGCGCCCACTATACACAGCACATTGGACGTTCCAGAACAGATGGGGAGAAGCATGCGCTCCACAGTAAAGCGTGGAGTCAACTGAAGCAGAATCCATCCAAGATTCCCCTCATCCTGTCTGACGGTTCGCCTCAAACGTTCATGACACCTCAAGGCGGCTCTGAAGCGCCGTAATGTCCGCGCCATCTCCATTGATGTGCATAGGGCAGGGAAGAATATGGGGTATGAATATTGCTGTAACATCATTGTGGCGAAGCAAAGATGCAAGCATTCATGATTCGATTGGTATATTTGTGCTCCTTTCAGGAAGAGAGGCATCAATAATCGATGAGCGTTCAAGTGTTTGATCAACGGCAGCAACTTGCCGCGTCACTTGTCTTGACATGGGAGCGAGAGGCCGCCCGTAATGTTGTCATGAAGAAAGGGTGTCATGCAGAGGTTGGTGACGAGATGGAGCCTTGTTGTTCGATATCATGGGGGTTTCATGTCGTCTCACAATCTTACCTGCCTTGTGACATGTAGGAATGATTCACAGGCTCGTTTGCTCACTGACACCTGTCTGACGCTGCGGTGAGGGGGAGGGGCTCTTGCAGCGCCAAGAAAAGCCCAAGTCCCTTGGCGTCCCATTCCCTTCAGCGGCCTCCAGAACATTCACCACCAGGGGATATTCAGGGGATCTTTGGCTGGCTGCCCCTCCATCCCCCTCCACCATGGCCTAATGCCATGCCGCAATGATTAGCGCCCGCGCGACTGCAGCCCAGCCCAAAAGGTAGCAGCAAGCTTAACTCTAGCAGTAGAACGAGCGAAATAATCTAGTCTCTTTATGACAATCTAGACCAGTTACTAGGTCATTTATTTTCTGCACCCTAAGCTTTGACCCTAGACTAGCACTGACGGGAGCTCATTGCTGTATGCCGAAGTGAGGCTGGTCTTCACTGCTGCACTGCTGACCCATTGTTGTTTTGTTTCTGCATCTAACTATTGGAATCTCTCAGGCTCCCTCCTACATCTTCTTGTCTTTCTACCCTTCACGTCGATCGATTTCCGGAGCATCAGTTCACATTTCACAAATCAGACCAATATGTCCTACTATCCAGGTCAAGGGTACCACGGAGGCGGCGGTGACGGCTACAGATACGGCCCTCCATCTGGACCTCCTCCCCAGCAACAATACGGTGGTTATTCTGGAGACCATTCCGGAGGTCGAAGATACCCTCCCCCGAACTACCCTCCTCCTCCCCATCTCGACGCCTACGGTTTTCCTCTCCCACAGGGCCAACATCACCACGCCCAACACGCTCGATCCGGACCGCCTCCCCCGTCTGCGCCCCAGCAGTTCGGCCACGGAGCCCCCGAAGGCTATACTTTCCAATACTCTAGATGTACCGGCCGTCGCAAGGCTCTTCTCATCGGCATCAACTACTTTAACCAAGAGGGCGAGCTGCGCGGATGTATCAACGACGTACACAACGTCTCAGCCTTCTTGGTAGAGCGCTATGGCTACAAGAGAGAGGATATGGTGATCCTCACGGACGACCAATCGAACCCAGTGATGATTCCTACCAGAGAGAACATCACCCGCGCCATGGGTTGGCTTGTATCAAACGCCCAGCCCGATGATGCTCTCTTCCTTCACTATTCCGGTAAGTTTGTGTCCTTGACATGGAAACATTGTCTAACAACGATTGTTTAGGTCACGGAGGTCAGGTTAAGGACGAAGATGGTGACGAGGATGATGGATATGATGAGTGCATTTACCCCGTTGACCACGCCGAAGCCGGTCCTATTGTCGACGATGAGATCCATTTCCGTGTGGTGAAGCCCTTGGTTCAAGGTGTGCGTCTCACAGCCATCTTCGACTCATGTCATTCCGCCACCGTCATGGATCTTCCATACGTCTACTCAACCAAGGGTGTTCTCAAGGAACCTAACCTTGCCAAGGAAGCCGCATCAGGTCTCTTTGACGCCTTCAAAGCATACTCTAGTGGAGATATCGCTGGGGCTGCTGGTTCAGTGTTCAACTTGGCCAAGTCTGCCTTCAACGGCGATGAAGCTTATGAGAAGACCAAGGATACTCGAACATCGCCTGCCGATGTTGTTATGTGGTCTGGAAGCAAAGATGATCAGACGTCGTGAGTGAAACCAAGTGATATAAAAGACTTCCCTAACCATTCTTTTAGAGCCGATGCCACTATCAACGCACAAGCTACTGGTGCCATGTCATGGGCATTCATTTCAGCAATTAAGGCGAATCCCAAGCAAAGCTACGTCGAATTGCTTAACAGCATTCGCGATATTCTCGAGACAAAGTATACGCAGAAACCACAGCTTTCGAGTAGTCATCCTATTGGTAAGGCCTTCCCTCAGTGCTATCTGGGTACATTACCATTAACATTGACTCTAGACACCGACCTCTTGTTTTTTATGTGAGGTAACGGAACTGAAGCCACTTTGGGGCCCCATATACTTGAGCATCAGAAAGCCGTTGATAGCGCATCTGCAATTTTTAATGACATCCCTCATGATTAGACTTGATGAGCAACACAAGATGCGACCCGACCCCAATGTGTGTATGTCTAGGCTCTCCGGACAACTGACTAGCAAAAATACCAACCCGCTTCTTGTCCGTCACACACGGCCTTTTGATGACACAGGCAAGTAAGGGAAAAAAAGAAGATTCAATCGTATTATGTGTATTCTAGGAACAGCTCGATGCGGGGGGGGTCGCACCCGCAGCCTTGAGATAGTGTACTCGTTTAAGAGACTCATGCTCTAAGTACCGATTGAGCTAACCAGGCGTGGCTCTGATTGGATGACGGGTCAGTTGTAAATGGGATTCAGTTGTTCGAACGAGATTTGGTTGTTATCGAATGCTGAGACGGGAATGACATAGAAAGAAGTCGCTGAGGTTTGACACAGGGAAGAAGTGACAGTGAGTTACATCTTTTATAAGAATTGTGCGATACCAATGATCTCATAACTAAAAACCTGAATCAAAACTTATATCATTGCTTCACAACGCTGTTTTATCGCTTTTGTGCATTGTCAATCCATCCTCACACACAAGAAGTTTTGACATAATAAACAGCGATACGCTGAACCCCTCAAAAACCTCGAGTCGTATTTCAAGTTGTTCTTAGAATCTTATTAGATACCCAGACGCTGGCACGACCGGGGATCTTCGTCCGGATATAGGTTGCTCGAAGTCACCATCGACCCTCATCCGCCAAAGATTGAGGGGAAGTGTTTCTGCTAGCGCAACAATACCGCGATGTCGATCGTTTAGACTCATAGCGATCAGTGACCAGATAGCCATTTTGATGGTCGGCTCCTTGGGCTCGGTGTGATTCCGCGGGATGGACCGCCAATGCACGCCGTAACAATCTCCGACCGTATGATAACGCACCACGACAACCTCGTCTTCAGTCATGATGAAGCCATATCGAGTATCGACGAACCTACAAGTCTCAGCGAGCTTTTCAATAGGCCATGTTATGTGCCATTCCAGGAGGTGCTTTGAGGTCCACGAGGACGCAGGAACCACGTTGCCAATGACAAGGCCGGTGGGAGTAGGTATGTCAAAACAGATCAAGATGTCGGGCTGTGGGACTCTATCTTGTATTTGAACAGGCGCGTCTCGTATATAGCGTATCAATGAACAAGGACCCTTTGTCCATTGTCTTCTGAGAGGGGGTGCTGCCATGTCGATACAGGGCCTTATATGAGCGATCAGTTCTTCGAGGACGAGATTCTTTAGTTCAGTCAGGTCCTCGAACTCTGCGATCGGAAGTATTCTGCCGTAGTCTGCGAAATGAGGGACTTGTTCAAAAAACATCTCTCTGTAGGCATCGCAGATGCTACCCATAGTGAAATCCTCCCATGGACGGATGTGCTGAGGTTGCATGAGCATAGTTGTATCCATCTCTATGCGTCGGATCATCACAGCTGTGTTCCTTCTGATACGCTGCTCTGGGGCGGTCAAGACGCCAAACATTACTGGGACATCCAACTCGGCTTGAGACAACGGAGCAGCCATTTTGATCAGATATTTGGTAAAGCTGGTGATGGTAGATAAAATTCGTGATGTTTGAGGAGAAAAGCAATACGACGTTCTAGGCACGTTATATCATGAAAATGACAGATGATGTCAGGAAAGAACATTGAGTGATTTGAGAAAGAATCATGATCTAGTAACTACTCCATAGGTAGGTACCATATAGGACAGCGGTTTCCTACCACACCATGGCACTCTCCTTCTAGAGAAGTCACGACTTCGATCAAGTGCGCAATACATTAAGTCATAGGTCGGTGTAAGAGAGTGAGGAAGGCAGCATTTCCTTTCTAAAGTTTGTCTACGTGATTACATGGAAGGAATCAACCAGACTACATACCAGAGCATACCACTGCTGGCCTACGTACAGTGCTATCTAGTTCACACACATCTCGATAAGGGAGAGAGGTAAGTCTCTTGCAGGTTGAGTGTATTTACTAAGCCTTGGAATGGTTGTATGGTTATTCTAAGGTTTAAAAGAGTCTTGAGTTCTTATCATTTGCTGCTGCTATTCTAACCTTGGTGTATAACTTAAGAGGTTGCACCGAAACTATTGTTACATTCTCCCTCCAGAGTACAAGACAGGTTTGTTGAGTAATACAAACCAAGAGTCAGAGTGTAAGAACTTTTGCTTTCTTTATTTATCTACCAAACTTTCGTAAAACTGTAATGTTTTGAGTTGCTATGGATGACAAGATGCAAAGATTGGATTTTAACTTTGTCTTTTTACCGAGTCTCATCACTTTTTCTTAACAGACCCTGCCCGAGCTCTGTTTCTAAACAGCCTTGCAGGCCTTTTCATCCGATTCGTTCTAGGAATCCTCCTTGCCTCGTCCTCACCATGGCGCCCCTCAAATCCCTGACGGATTACAAAGGCCCATCGCTAAGGCCTTTTCAACACGACATCCTGTCGGACGAGGTGGAATTTCTCAAAGTTGTAGACTGCGACGCAAGTCATGGCGTAATAGTCAAGGCCAAAAAGGGAAATAAATTCTATGCTATCAAAGTAGTAAGTTGAGCACAAAGCGTATCAAGGTAAGAAAATCAATGCTAATGATGTTGCAGTTTCTTAACGAAAGAGTCCGTCCCATTGACTACGATTGGGAATACTCGGAAGAAATACCAGATAAGTGCTGTGAAGCTTTCGACTGGGACTTTACACCATTCGAAAAGGAGTGCCGAGCTTTTGGGAGGTTGCAAGAAGTGGGATGTGAACACGTCGCCGTCAAAGTCCATGGCTACGTGAGCCTCAAATCAGCTCAAATCAAGGCGAAATTCAGGTCCGAGGAATCCAGAATGAGCTTTTATCACAAGACTCAAAAGAATATTCAAGAGCCTATGATGGGAATCGTCAAGGATTGGGTTGAGATGGCACCATACGAGAACAAGTACCTACGACCGCTGCACGATCGACTCTACCAGGTTTTCCACGTCCCGCGAATGATCGAGGAGCTTAATGAGCTGCACAAACATGGGATAGTTGTGAGAGACATGCGCTGCGACCAGTATGTCAACGGCGTCCTTGTCGACTTGAGCTGCTCTGCTACAGCTCCTCATCCCTATGGTCCAACAATAGACGGGAAGCCTTCCAAGTATCAACCTCGCTGGACGTTTGCAAGTCTAGCGGCATGGGATTTGCTTGCGTTCCAGTGGGGCATCATCGACCTGTGGAACAGAGACGTGGAGCAGCTCGTCAAACTGTTGGGCAAGCCTCAAGGACTGCCGGATTTCTGTCCCTTCCGAGCATATTGTATTCCTTTCCCGTCAAGAAATGACCAACCGAAGGCGATTCGACCGTATGGCCCTTTTCTACCAATGCTGAATCTCTTCGACCGGCACATATCTGTGATAGAGCCCGCACGGTGGGATCCGCAGGAGTACATTGCAAACGGGCATCTGGACAATGCAGAGAAAGTTCAGAAGAGCAAAAGAAGTGGGAAAACTGACAAAGGTTTCGTTGAAGAAAGTGTTGAGGAAGTATAGAGACTGAAAAGCAAAGCTTTGGATTTGGGTTGGAAACTACAGAGACATAAAAGTCAGTTGCATTTTGACTTCATCTCTCAGATTCGACAGGGAAACAGGCTAGCTAGAGGGTTAATGGTAACATGTAAGAAAGCTTACGCTACAGGAACCAAGTGGCCCAAGAGCAGATCTAAGATGGCATAACCTGACTAGGTTATTTCGTCTCTTACGCTAATAGAATCAAGTTTCCTGCAACCCTGAGCATCTAGTTCTTTATTGTATCTCGATGATTCAAGGTTATCCAAGCAGAAGACCCCTATCTATCATCTATTGACGGAATAATAGAAAATCGGACAGGGATATAGACTATAGTTAACCCATAATATAGTCTTTTTTTTCTCCGACTGGCAAGTCTTGTCGTCACATTGCAAGGTTGAAGCTCGTACAATTTAGCCATTCATTAATGCGTTCTGTTTACCCGTGTGTTTTGTTTGGATGATCAACGCGCGATATTGTTTCAAGATCCTAGACGATGTTCCATTGGACCCATCTCATGCACATTAAATCGTATGCGATATAGTAGACGCAAGAGTATTTAAATAGAGAATTGATCGCTTCTGTTTTCACTAACCATCGAGGGAATTTCTCTTTATTCGTGTGGAAATGTATTCTAAGAACCTTCTCTTTGCGCTTCAATGCGCTGCAGTATCATGCGCCAGCCTACGATCCCCAATTGACCGACGCGCAGTAACAGAAATCCCCTCAGACTCGTTCAATTCCCTTGAGACATACTGGAACTATCTTTATCCTTGGGGTCCTACACACAATGGCGGTGCGCGAATGGATGAAGAGCACGTCTCGGTCAGCGACGGCGTCCTAACTCTAACCGCCGAGCCAAGAGATGACCAAGAAGATCCCATCCACTATCTTTCAGGCGCAATCCACGCAAAGTCAACCTTCACCGTTGCTCCAGGCGGCGGGTACGACATCAGCGCTGAATTCATCGCTCCAGTCGACAGAGGAACCTGGCCCGCTTTTTGGCTCAACGCCGCAAGCGGATGGCCGCCTGAGATTGATATTGCCGAGTGGAAAGGCTCCGGCAAGATTTCTTTCAACACTTTTAATACTTCGGACGAGGTGACTGCACTTGATAGAGATTATCCGAACCCTGGAGAGTGGCACTCTGTTCGTGCGGAGCTGCGGGATGAGAACGGTGCGGATGTGAGAGTCAAGTTCTTCCTTGATGGGGTTGAGCAGACGACGCAGTATGGAAGGGATTATATTGGCGCGGGACTTCGTCTGTGAGTTAAAAATGAGGATTCGTGTGGACGCTTGAACTAATATTTGGTAGAATTGTCAACTATCAAACTGAGGGATCTTCGGGCTCGCCTGGACCTACAACGCGTAAGTTATTCTATCTGTGAACACAACTACTTGGAACTGACTCTTCCTTTCAGCAACCACTTTCCAGGTTCGAAAAGTCGAGGTTATCAGTCTCAACTAGACTTTTCAATAAAAAGGCCGAAATGACAATGGGCCCCGCAAAGCGAGAATGACAGAATGACAGCAATGGATAACTTGTATTCAAGTATAAGGCTTTTGCCTGACCGGGAGGCTCTCACCGACTCATCCTACAACACAGAATCTATGTAATTCTTACACAGCCCAACACCAGTTAAACACAGCAAAAAGGAAACAATTGGAAGGCATTGGGATTGCTCCCGCCAGGGCTTGAACCTGAGACCTTCGCATTACCGGATACTCGGAGTGAAGTATTAGTACGACGCTCTAACCAACTGAGCTACGGAAGCCGTCCAATTGTTGAATAACTTGTAGATGGTTAGATGGCTGTCGTAACAGACTTGAAATCCATTTGTACATCTGGTAGCCTTTGTCTTTTTGTCTAAATATGAATAAATACAAACTTGGTTTCCTTTATATTCAGTGCAGTCCTTTTTGATATAAGACGTCCGTCGAAGATCGGACTGATATTCCTGGATATAACTTGATTTCACAGGACATTCACGTACCGCCACAGGAAATTCATACCACTCACCAGGCCCGTCAAACCAGTATACAATATCAAAATTCCATATCCGCTTCCATACCCTCCGATGATCTTTCCCTGCCACGGTCGACCCCTGATCAGTGAACCACTCAGCGGTCCAGAGATGATATTTCCTACTCCTCTACCCACACAAAGGTGGCCGTGAACCATGACAGGATCGATATGCTCGTTCTGATCTTGGAACTTCTGTGTAACTTCCCTCATAATGCCGGGCCAGATCGAAGCCCAAGATCCTGCAAAGAGGCCGTACATGACGCAAAATACGTAAAGAACAGGCAGCGACGCTGTCAGTCCCCAGACTAGTAAGACGGAAATAGCTACGCCGACTGCCGATATCAGCATGCATGTCGTTACTGCAAGCTTATCGCTGAGGGAACCCATAGTCATCAAGCCAACTGTTGTAGCAATGTTGACCAGAATAACCGTCAGAGCTGACAGCACCGTCGAGGTGCCAAATGTTGTTCGAGCATAAGTTGGTAAATAGATGTTAGGAAGGAAGTAGCCAGTAGCTTCAACCACATTGACCAACTGGTGCAGTAGAAAAATCCTTGACGTGACGAAACGCATGTTCAAAGGCTTTCTGTGGATCGTAGCCGAAAGAGGAAGTCTTGGTTTGATAAAATACGCCAAAGGAGCGGCAGTTCCAAACAGAACCCCTGAGCAAATTCTTATAGTCGTTTGAAATCCGTAGTTCTTCAAAAGAGCTTCGAGGATCAAAGGTAGTATAGCACCTCCGGCCCCAGCGGCACTCCAAACGATGCCATAAGCAAAGCCTTTTCTTTGAACGAACCACTCATCGATGTAAAGAGTGCAAGGACAGTAGGCAAAACAGCCGCCGATGCCGAATAGTACTCCTTGTGTAGCGATCAGTTGAGGTACTGATGTGCAGAAGGAGCTCATCGCCATGGCAAGGGATGTGACGAACAAGCCTGCATAGGTGAACCAGCGAGCTTGGCGAGGGTAGAAACGACATATGATGACCACGAATGGAGCTCCTAGGTAGAGCATTCCCTATCTCGAGTTAGAAGGTTTGGGTTATTTTTGAAACTTGGACTGGTTCTCTTACAGTAGTGGTAGTTCCAATAGCAGCAATATTGCTCGATCCTGCAAAAGGCTCATTGTGACTGTAGTACTCTTGAAATACACCAAATGAGAAGCCAAAGCCTGTAAATCATGGATGAGTCTGGGTTAGAGAAGTTGAGGTAAGGGAGCCTACCGAACGTTACTGCTTCGACGACCCAGCATGCGGCCAAGAATAGATAGGCTTTTCTTCCACCATCGACAGGAGGTAGCGAAAACTCGGCTTCTGTGGTACGAGATGCAAAGCCCTGGTCCAATGCATTTTGGAGTTGGGCTGTGTCTTCGGACGCGGCCCTGTTGGGGGTAACGAGTTCAATTGGTATTTTAGACATTGGAGAGTATATGATATATCTCGTTTATCACGTTGGTGAGTGTTGAGTGCGGAACATGATTGTACGAGTGCTAGTTTATATAGTAACAACAACGAAACGCGCCCTCTATGAACCTCCCTACACGCCCTGTGTAAGTACTCCAAGGGTCCGGAGCTCACCGCATATTGTTGATTGTCACAGTTGTTGTTGCTGTACTCGTAGGGCGCGGAAACATGTGTATGCGACATCGGCCATGTCACGGTAAGCAAGAATGGCTGACCGTGTAATAGGCTCATTGGCTGAACCGTGAGAGACAGGAAATGCAACATCGGCTGGAGTAGCCGGTGGTTGGACCTGGAGTCACATGAAGAAACAAATTGGATGATCGATATTCGCTAAGTTTGGGCTAATGCAGTGGCTTGGACTATCTTTTCTTAACGAAGGCGCTAACGTAATATTTATATAAAATCGTCAAATCGAATGGTCAAATAGTCTCATCAAAAGAAAAGTTTGGTCTAATACAATGGTCTAAAAGATTGTCAATGGTGCGACTATACTATAGTCTAGTTATTCAATACAAGAATCGTGTCTCAATATTTGATGATGATACACTTGACCTAGGATATCTATTGAAACTGAACAAATATTCAACCCAGGAAACTCCAACTCTAACAAAAGAATTAAAACAATGTCCCGCTTTAGTCTCAACTCCCAATCATCATCATCATCATCCATCTTAAGCATAGCCCTGCTGCTGTGGTTGTTGCTGACGTTGTCCAATCAAGGCCGAGTTACTCTCCATTCGAAAACCCTCGTACACCTTGCCCTGTCTCTTCTTACTCTTCTTAAGACCCAAGTATGGGAAGAAGTAGCAAGGATGCAAGATGGTAACGGCTCCGATGGAAACAAGCATCATTGCTGCGTCAAAGACAAGGAAGAGCGGTTCATTTCGGAGGACATCTTTTGCGATGTCTGGGATAGTCTCCGCGATACTAAAGGGAGGTTAGTTCACCAATCTCCATGAATAGTTATACGAACTCTTACCGGTAGGCACATCGAATAATGATGGCAACGTACGCGATACCTAGACAGTACACAAACCAGCGTGCTCTCTTTGCCTCCTGGACAGTCGCCTCTTCTCGGGCAACAGGGATTTTGCCACGCATTTGAGCGCCGACAGAATACATCGGAGGTTCAGAAGCATGCATCAAAGGATCGTGATGCTTCATCGCCTGGCTTCGACGTCGAGCGTATATCAGCATAAGAGTACCACAGCACAACATGTTGGCAACTTGGAACGCAACTCCTCCCGTGACGAGGATCTCTCCCAACTTCTTTGTCGTCTTGGACCCCTTGCCCAATGTTTCCATAGCCGTCAAGCCACCACCGACGATTTGTATAAAAATCGAAACAAAATCCGTGCCCACAAAAACAAGAGGATACAGCCTAGGCTTTAGCAGCGACCATTTCGCACCGTACCAAACGACAATGTGCTTGAACGTGACCGAGATGGCAGCGGCGACAAGGGTTGGCGCCAGAAGGAGTGTCAAGTACGAGATGATGAAGAGGTTTTGCTGCCATGGATTTCTTCCTAGACCGAAGCGTGCGACATGGCCGATGACTTCAAAGACTGTTCCTATGCCTAGCCATATCATATAAGACCATGTCTTGGCGCGGAAACCCTGGAAGATCTGGGCGAGGAGAAGAAGTACGAATGCGATGGCGAAGAATGCTGCGGCGCCTTCTGAGAGGTAATCTCCGTAGATTGTAAATTCGACGGGGCATTTATCCGAAACCTCTTTGCAGTTGTCATAGTTTGGTACCCAAGTTTCGTTTTTATCGCCCATTTTGTGAAGAATTGACGAGGACCGAAGAGTTGGTAGTGGATGAATGATATTTATTCAAGTGTAAGGTAACCTGTAGCAATATTTAAAGACATTTTGCTTAGAAAAAAGGAGTAAACGGGAAGGTCTTATAGAGAACAAGAGATAAGATGACAGGTAACATATCTTCTTGTATCACCAACCAACGCGCAATGAGCAGGGCTGTGCGGCAGTCAGCTCAGACAAACAACATGCAGTTTCAAGGGTCTCTCGTTGCATTCAATTTCCACTGTCGGCACTGCGACTCGTCAATATGCCGTCTAGATAAGAATGACAAGTAACTGTCAGTGGCTTATCTATTAGAGACCCCGATGTTTTGTCCCGTCCCTCTGAAACATATCCAATAAGAAGTCATGTATGATACTCTTCAGAGACCAACATTCACAGCCGGTATCTTCAAGATGGAGGGACGGGCCCGTAAGCAGATGCAGTAAGCGCCCATCATACCTAAAGGTTATGCATAAGCCACTCATCAAGTCGTCAGCTCCGGGTGTATTCACCCGCGGCAGTGAGAATCCCCTTGTGTCGTCGATCTACAGCAAGATAAGCCCTAGACCATGTTCGGAATCACGGCTACGGATACGATAGAGTAGACACAGTAGTTGTGATTGTCAGCCTTGGAACTCAGCCGCTGACAAGGTATGAATGCCCATGCGCAGTGTGTTTCCCTTTTGGGTATATTATTCGAGGACCGAGTTTTGATTTCGACTTTAGATTTAAATCTGAAAAGGATTTTAATCTTTTTGAGGTAGAGGGTTGAAGTTGACTGTGTGATAACAGTGTTTTGATTTTTACTGTCGCCATACCCTGTCTCTGGCACAGGTAGAATTCTTCTTTGTATATCATCAGACTTATCAATCTGAAACAAGATAATACTATCCTGTTGCGGTGAGCGTTTAACCTCGACACATTGACTCGTTGTGGTTCAGCTGTTACTAGTAACAATGGACCTACCGCAATTGTCAGATTAACGATATCGCCGGCTAGCAGGTATCAAACACCTTCTCAAGCTGGAAATTATGGTGTGGTTAATACCAAGACAGAACACATTACTGAATTGGGAATATTGCAAGAGAAGGGAGTCTAGTCAGCATGCATAAAACTTGAATGCTAAGCAATATTCTCTTGACCCAATGCCAAGACTCATAACAATTATAACCAAGCGGGAACATTCCGCGAGCAGCAATCAGGTGTTTGTCCTGACCTCCGAACAGGGCATAATTACAGTACCATATGAGGTGGAGCGAAGGATGTAGATTCAGCTTGCTCTGGGTGGCAGTGCCCATGTTCCCTGTCTTGGCTACCGTCATGTCGATCCACCCCCCCCCCTCGCTTTATCAGGGCTTCCAAGATCACAGCCAACATAGCTCAGCCCATGGTTATTATGATTGAAACCCAGAACTTCCTTCTACACCCCTTTTGCTCGCAAGAGCCGCATATATGTCTTGACTAGCCAATTTCACCAACAATGTCAAGTCCAATATGTCCTATACCACTGGGCGAAATCGTCCGGGATATGCTAGGCAAAGAAAAGGAAACGAATTCGGTGAAGAAACTCTACGACGATGCTTTCAAGGCAGATATTGGGAGATGGATTGCTTCTTGTGCGGTAATTGGGCTTGCGGCTGGTATAATTTCAAAACATCCAGGCCAAGGCTTGCTGGCTGCGTCAGCATATAATCTCGCAGTTGTATGTACAAATCTACTCAACAATTGTTTATCTAGTAAGACTGACGACGAGCCTAGGGAGCCCTTCATTTCTTTGCTTTCAAAATACCAGTCAGCCCTCAAGGCCTTACCAACCCCAAACCACCAATGTGGTACAGCTTGATTTTAGCTGCTTCAACAGTAATGTGGCTATCTGCTCTTGTAGTAATATTCGTCAAGAGAGAGGATATAACCGCCTACGAAGATTCAAAGCATGAGAAGCGAAGGTCAGGGCTTGTTGGTGAAATTTCGACAGGCACGGTAGCAATGTTGGATAACCTTGCTATTGCTTGTGGTTGCTTTGGTGTTTGCGCATTGTGAGTCGCCCTACGCTAGTGTTAAGGGGTTATTGCTAAGTTTTCTAGTCTATTCTGCATTTACCAGTGGTTTGTTGTTTATTATTTGCATTCGACGAGGTTTCAAAAAGCTGAGATGCGGGAAGGGTATAGGAAGGTCAAGAAGATTGATCCTCCTAAGGATGACAGTTCTGCAGTTGTTTAGAGTAACGTTATATAAATTTGTTTAATGTTTACTAAAGGTGACACAAAAAATCATGAATGGAGGCCGACCACAAGAAAAATTGGGAAGCAACCCAACAACAACAACAACAACAACAACAACAACAACAACAACAACAAATGAAAACTGTAAGAAGGGTTGACCATATGGAGACCAATTGCCTCTGTATGCAGGTGGCCGTTATGTTGGAGGCCGGCATTCGTTGGTAATGAATACCAACAATCACTGCCACTTTCGTCTGTTGCTTGCAAATGGATAGCCTGTCCAACAAACAAAAGTGTAAGAATAACAATAAGGCACCTGTATTGACCAGATACTGCTCCTCGGCTTGAGATTTGATGTATAAATAGACCTCTTTCTCTCCAATTCCTCGCACTTTTCTTAGCCCACCATCGAGACATCAATCCGCCTAAAGTTCTTCAAGAATCTACCCTCTTGAGTCTCTGAATACATCTTGAGAATGTCGCCTATACCTTATACGAAGAGTGGTACTAGACTTGTACACAACGACACCGAATCCGAATCCACCCCTGGAGACAATGACCATGCCAAAGTACCTGTTGGTGTCAATGAAGACGGCTCTGAACTTGATTCAGATGCCCACAAGGTTCTCCAAGAGTACCTTGCGAAGAATGTCGACGAATATCGCCATCTTCGGGATTTGAGAAAGAAGGTATGTTCTCTGATCTTGCATATTACATCAAACTTCTATCTCACTCGACACCTGTTAACCATCTCCTCAATAGGGCTGGGAGAGCAGTCAAGGTGACGATCACTTCAGGAAGCAACGACAGAATGCAGACTCAAACAACGAAAAGAAGAGCCAGTTCTTTCAAGACATGATGAAGACTATCGCATCTGATCTCTTCATGGAGACAGGAGCCTTGACATGGGAATCTCTCGTAACCCCAGACGTACTCGACCTGTGCGCTGCTCCAGGAGGCTTCATCGAGCAAACCCTGGCCATGTGTCCCAATATTCGCCGCGTCAGAGCAATGAGTCTCCCTGTCGAAGATGGGGGACATGAGATGAGGTTTGATAGCGAAAAGGTCAATGTGGAGTTTCGCGATATCACGATGCTAGCAGGCGACATGGGTATCGTTGAGAAAGACGTTCCCATCGACTTCCCAGATCGCGACAAACTGATGCTCGATAAAGTCTTCAGCCCTGACGAAAATTACAGCCTCGCTTTCTGCGACGGCCAAGTTCTACGCACCCAACAACGCTCTAAATGGCGTGAAGCTCGTGAAGCAACTCGCTTGACAGTCACGCAGCTTGCCCTGGGACTAGAGTACTTGCAGAGAGGCGGGACGATGGTCATTTTGATGCATAAGCTCGACAGCTGGCGCAGTTTTGAACTAATCTACCAATTCAGCAAGATCGCCAACGTCGCGTTGTACAAGCATCACAGATACCACAAGTTTAGGTCGTCGTTCTACCTCGTCGCCAGGGACGTGAAATCGCATACGCTGTACGCCAAGAGCCTGGTGGAAAGATGGAAGGAGACATATAGAATTGCGACCTTTGGAAGTGAAGCCGAGTGGATTGAGATGCACGATATTGGTGAGGAAGTTGGGCGATGTGGACTTGAGGAGTTTGGGAGGGAATTTGTCGAGATGGGGACGAAAATTTGGAAGATTCAGGCTGATGCGTTGGGGAATGCTTGGTTCATCAAGCATGATGGATAGAAATAAGTGAATGTGTTGGACTTGTCTATCGTCCTGCACCAATCTGAAACCATCAAACGAGCAGCTATGAGACAGGCACATGTGGGCTATGCTTTCCCCAAGAAGGGTCCAGAACAGAGGCAATGAAGCCATAGGTAAATGGTGGGGGATTTGTATAACTCAACTCATCTAGAGCTAATAGCCTTTGCTGAATAATCTCATCATGCCAGAAGAGTAATTTCTCCGATCGTTTATAATCCACAATGTTGAACAGAGACCCATTTGGCGCCTTTCGAGGAGGTTCAATGAGGAAGCTATTTAGGATCATCATGTGAATCACATCTGATAAGATAATCTATCACTCAAAAAGATCTTCAGACCCTGAGCAATAGATCGTTAGAATGGGACTAGCTCTGTGCGATGGAACCCTGGGGAGGCAACCATGAGCAGGGCGATCCCGAGGCTGCTCTTGTGTAACTTCTCAGCTCTTAAATGTTCAACTAATTAAACACTGCACGTTGTCCCGATCCCTACCAAGTAAACAATCATTTTGCTTTTCTACACATCATATAAAATAGCCGAGTATCGATACTACACAACCCCTGATCCTGAATGGGTAGATGTAAGATGAAACAAACCTCCAAACTTCATGATAGTGGATCCCCTTCTTCTCCTTACCAACACACAAACACTTTCAGTTCCCCAATAACCTCCCTCCTAACACCAAACGCGTGGGCATGAGCCAGCTAACAATGAACGGGCGGCATCGTCGCAAGGTCAGAGCAAGCTCAACACGGATCTATCCAAAGGCTTCATCCTCGGCGGAACATCCGCCGGCGCAAACTTTACAGCCGGCATCTCGCACTTTGCTCGCGACGAAAGCCTTAGCCCAAAGATTACAGGGCTGGGCTTCCTCGCTGGGAGCTTCTTCCATCCAGATGCCAGACCAGAGAAGTACATGGATTGCATCCTAAGCGTTGACGACATCAACAATGCGCCTGGCCTTGCAAGGAAGCCAATCGACTATTTCGCAGGCACGCACTCTTCCAGCAGAGCGTTTGGTTTGAAGACTAAGCATGTCAACAGGACTATACGGTGCTCCTCCCGAAGACAAGCGCCTGTCACCTTTATTGTTCGATTCGCATCGGGTATTGCGAAGAAAGCATATTTTGCAATCTGCGGTTGGGACCCTCGACGTGACGAGGCCATCCTGCTTGATTAGCTACTCCAAGATGCTGGACTGTCCACGAAGACACATATTTACTCTAGACTGCCTCGTGGCTTTTGGACAACTTGTCCTGAATTGCCGGTGTCGAAGAGATGGTCGCAAGATCTACTTCAGGGTATACGCTGGTTGATTGAATAGAAGCGTACTGGTCATTGAGCATAGAAGGTAACTGTCAGGAAAGAAGCACACATTTTAATTCATAATAAGTTCCTCGTACAGTTTTGTCAGTTTCTTCTTGTCCATATCATAACATTTTCCTAAACGAAGGCCAGTCCATGATATCCCACATCTTACTCGCCAGCATCTTCAGAAAGGATTCCCTCCTCAACAACTCTAACCTTAACCTTCATTCCCCAAGGTTCATCATCCCCAATCCAGTTCTTCTTCTTTCCGATCTTCTCAACATCACTAGCTGCATCTTCAACTGTCTCCTTCGTCCTGGCAGGGTCATCCTTGGTCTTCTGCACTGAAATAGTAAGCAGAAGACCCTCTTTGTTCTTCTTCTTACCCAGGGTGTATGACCACTGCGCAGTAAACACCACACGCGGCTTCGACCTATGGATCTTGCCAGCTGGGTAGAGCGCGGTGATCAATTGTCCGACTCTGCCGAGGTAAGAAGCCCACCAGACTTCTTCAGGCGTGAGCATACCGCGGAGAGACTCACGGAATTCCAACTCGCGGGGAGGAAGTTCACCACCATATCTGGATTCAAGCATCAAGGCCAGCCTAGCTCGATCTTGGTGCGAAACACCGTGGATCGCGGACATGTTTCCAACGCTGGTCGAATAAAGCGCAGTCGTCGAAGCAGTTTCCTTTGACATGAACATATGGAGATACATCGAGTTGGCAAATGAATCCACGACAGGCTCACCGAACTCTTCGGGGAACTCCTTCTTTTTGGAAGGTTTCGGGATGGCGCTCTTGAGCAGCTGTTGAATAAGGTGTCGCGAGCCTGGCGCGAAGTAGCCAGTCGCTACCTCCAAAGGTGAAAGAGCTCGAATGGACGGTGGTAGCTGTCGGAACAGAAAGCCCTCTCGTACACCACCTTGACAGAAGTGCGCTTCTCTGATGCCTCCAGGAATCGATTCAGAGAGGACATTGACAAGGAATGCAACAGCAGGGACCTGAGACCTTCTACGGTCAGAAACACGGAAGATATCCTTGGCAACGCGGGCGACATGTTTAAGAGCTTCGGTATCCTCGAATTGCTTGCGCTTAGCCGTGTAACCGTTGATAATGGAGATGGGGTAGTAGCTGCCATCTGTCTGGTTGAGATAGAGAAGCAGATATCCCCATCCTCTGAATCCGCCTCCTGAAAGGTAAATACGGTATCCGCCCTCCTTCTTGGCCCTGTCAACCATTTCCTCGGGGATCTGGAGGTTGTGATAGGCATTTTTGAAGTTGGAGATCATCTCCTGCTCAAATTCTTTGACGGCAGCATCAGCTTCATCCTTCTTTTTACCATCTCGGAGGTCATGGAGCTTTTTGGTCAAGGCAGCGGCTCCGTATGGGAAACTGAAGCTTCCCTTGGGACTGATACGGACCTGACCGCCTGAGCTGAGCATCCAGGTAATCTGGGTACTGCCACCTCCCAAATCCATGACTAGGCCTTCCATTGTGGAGAAGCCACTGGCGATACCAAGAGCACCGATCTGGCCCTCCTCCTCTTTGGGGAGAAGCTGAACTGTCAGACCTGTCTTGTCTTTGATGGCGGTCAAAAACTGCTTGGAGTTGACTGCTGCGCGCGTAGCTTCGGTCGCGATAACGTGGATATTCTCCTTCTTGCAATGGAAGTCGTCGCAAATAACAACGAATCTGCTCAGAACAGAGACGACGGATTCGATAACATGGTCGGGAATGGGAACCTGCTCTCCCGTCTCGGAATCATATTGAGAGTCGTAGAGTGAGATTGAGGCGCGATACTGGTAAACGGTAGGCAGCATACGAGCCAATGGGTTCGAAAGGTCAGAGATGGAGAGCCGAATGCCATTGCTGATGGACGCGATCTCGTCAGTTTGACTTTTCGCGTGATAATGCAACGAACAGTTCCTTACCTCCCCATGTCAACAACACCGACTAGCTTGGCCTCATGGCCCTGCCACGGAGGATGGCCGCCCAGGAGATGCGGGAATGGCGGTTGAGGCGCATCCTCCTCGTCGCTACTTTCAGGACCGAACTCGGCAATTGGGTCAATTATTTCAAAATCCGAAAAGTCCATCATGATTTAGTTGGTTTGTTGTGTTGTAAAGGTCAGAATGGAATCCTTACCGCTGATGACGTTGGCAGGGAAGCTCCCCAGTATTTAGGGAGCTTGATCACAAGCAGAGGCCCTAGCAAGCCTGCCTGGACTGTTTCAGCTACCCGACTGATGTACGCCAACCTTAAATGAGCTTGTCCAGTAATTGCGCCAGTGCAACATATTCGTGGCCGATCATTGGCTGATAAAGTCAAGGATGAATTGAGGCTTGATAGAGCTTATCTGACCTTGTTTATTATCGGACGTCGATTGACATGTTTGTTCATCCTTCATCAGTTCCAGTGCAGGACAGGGTAAATACAAGATTGAAAGTACATCCGTGATATGAATGTTCGACAATGACCAATTCGTGTTCTTATCTTGTTCAAAAGGTTTGGTCATAGGGACACACCATCAATTGCCCATCAAGCCATGATCTACAGTGCATCCATTCCTCGCTGCGCCTCCTTCCGACTCCAATTCCTTTGTTATCATCAGGAACATCTACTAGTATGCAACGTACGGATTACTCGTAGTCTAAGTATTTCTACCTTCATCGTCACAAAGCATACAAGATCAAAGATTCAATTCGTCAAAGGCATCATGTTCATCAGTTCCATGTTCTATCTAGTTCACAATTGACAACTGAAAATACCAGAACACTCAAAACTCCTGACGCTATACAAGACATATAAAAGGGCTCCTGTCCCCTCCATAACCTATTTCTCAACGAAAACCATGACTCCCATCGAGGTGATCATCCCCAGCGACCAGCGCCGCGGAACTCGAACCTCGAATGGTGACATGATCGAACAAAAATACAAACCTAGTTAAGGCGATCCAAGATTCGAGAGACAGTGTCGACGATGGATTCCGCCGTTGCGCGTCGAATATGAGACCACCTCATTCTTGCATCCATCACTATCATCATGATGAAATCAGATCGCCCTAGGGCCCAGATCAAAAATCTGAGATTTGGGTCCAACATCATCCTCAATTGGCCCATTCTGGTGACGAGCCGGTAACGTGTCATCTCTGCCCAGTCAGGTCGTTCACGAATCCAGGCCATTGCTCTCTCGAGGAAAGACCTAGCATTCTCCTGTTCAATCATAGACAGCAACTCATGGTAGGAAACTTCTTCATCGGGGTACGGATCATTCTCTAGAAGCTGCCAGAGTTCGGTTGCCTTACCTGGAGGGACGATACTCTGGGACTCTAAGTCCAAGATCACGTCGATAACCCATCTTTGAGAGAACTTACATTTTGTCCTTCTAGCCGTAGTGTAGACTATATAGTCCTGACTCACGGGAATCGTTGCGATGGTGTAGCGACTATCAGGTGTGGGAAAGGTACCGATTCTGCCGTCCTCGTCTACCAATTTCCTGGGTCGGCCGGTGCTTGGTCCGCCTACTATACAGTACCTCTTCGCTTGCCCTGAGAATCGGTTTTCGACCATGAGAGCCCAATCGCTGGGATCATCCTCAGAGTACGGGTAGTAGATGACAAGGCTCAACTCCAAAACCTCGTTGTTAGGTTGCCTTACAGAACTAGTAGAGTTGCTACGAATAGGGAACTGCTCAAGATCAGACGGTTCCTCAAGAACAGATACGCGCTGTTCCTGATGATAAATTGGTGTTGGCTGTAACAAGGAACGAGGATCCGGTCCTGGTCCATGGCCCATGTTGGAATGATACGGATTCATCTTGAACGGATTGAAGAAACACTCGATCAACAAGTGGGTGATAGCAAAAGTATAATCTTGGGTTTGTGACTTTTAGGGACAAGATATCAGTGAAGGATAACCTGAGGATGGAAGTAGAAGTAAGTACATCCACGTGCCAGATCAATATCTTATATACGGTTAACTTTGCTGGCCAATTTACTCTCATTGATCGAACAGTACGAGTTTCCGAACACTGCGAGTTGTTTTTTGTCACTTGAACATAACATTAACCTGGCGCCAATTCTTCCACTCTATAGGCTAAACACGCATCTCCGAGTGTTCAATTCGGCTGTTCTTTGAGCAAAACCAGGTGAGAGCCCTGTTCCAACCCTGAAACCTGAACAACCGCTATACCATGGCAGTGTTCTTGGACACCAGGCCACAGGCCTTTCTAAGCCATATTAACTGAGAGTGAATCGTTACGAACAATATTTTTCTAGGCTTGTTCTTACGTTCTCCATTCGTCCATCTGTACTGTTAAGCGCCACAAAGTTGAATGAGCGTCATATTAACACACTTACCCAACTAATAACTAACACATACAAAATTTGAACTTCACTTTGATTGTCTCCTAAGGCTGAAGTAATAGTAAGGATACTCAATATCAGTTTTTAACATTCCCCTTAATATTTGGTCTTGTTAGATGAAGCATTGCATTTAAACCATTCTAAACATGACAACCAGTCACTAACCATGAATATCCTGAAGCAAGATCAACAATATACAATTTAAAAGCAATTTGGCCTGCAGACTGTGGATCTTCTTTCCTGTGGCAATTCGCATCATAAGCCCGCCTGAATGATGCATATTCCCGAGCTGGTCAATTGTCTCAAATAACGCGATGCTGCTATCCACTATCTTGTATTAGGTTTCTCTTTTTTGAGTGGACACAAACTCAATCTCAACCACCACCATCTTCACTCATAAAAATGCCGTCCAAAATCCTCATCCTCGACGGTGGCCTCGGCACCTCCCTTGAATCAAAATATTCAGTTACTTTCTCCCGCTCGACTCCACTCTGGTCTTCTCATTTACTTGTCGCCGACCAACCTACTCTTCAATCATGCCAAGCCGATTTCGGCACTGTCCCTGTTGACGTGCTCCTCACAGCGACGTACCAAGTCTCGCTGCATGGATTTGCCGACACGCGTACTGAAGAATTCCCTAATGGCATCTCCCGTGAGAATGTTCCGCGCTTCTTGAACGACTCTGTCAGTATTGCTGAGCGCGCCGTGGGAGACAAGGGCTGTGTTGCTCTGAGCATCGGACCTTATGGAGCTTGCATGATTCCTGGCCAGGAGTACAGTGGGAAATACGACGATAACCACGACTCTATGGATCAGTTGGAATCATGGCATCGTGAGCGCTTGGGAGTGTTTGCTAAGGTTCCAGAGATCCAGAAGAGACTGGGTTACGTTGCGCTCGAGACCATTCCTCGTCTGGACGAAATTATCGCTATGCGCAAAGCTCTGGCCGCAACACCAACACTGGCTAAACTCCCATATTGGACCGCCCTTCTCTCCCCGGAACAGGATCTGCGGATGCCTGATGGCAACTCTATCAAGGCTGCTGTCGAGGCCATGCTCGACCCAGAAGTCTCGGCCAATGTACCCTGGGGCATTGGTATCAACTGCACCAAGGTTGGCAAGCTGGATAGCTTATTGCAAATCTTCGAGCGTACTGTCTCGAATATGGTGGAAAAGGGCAAGATAACTGAATGGCCAGCCCTAGTGCTGTATCCCGATGGCACCAACGGAGAGGTCTATAATACAACAACACAAAAGTGGGAGATGCCCGATGGCGTCGAGACCCAGAGGCGAACATCGTGGGAAAGCCAACTTGAGGACGTCGTCAAAGCCACCGAGGATCGAGGGAAGTGGCCCGTCATTTTGGTTGGTGGGTGCTGTAGGGCCGGAAGCGAAGATGTCAGGAAGCTTCGTGATCGACTGATCAAATAACTGTCAATGAAACAATCAATATATGCCGTTTCCGGGCTTCTGGTATATGCCTGTGGTGCACTTAGTTGCCATATTACGAAGGCTCAATGACACAGGAGAGCGTTTGAATGCTGTGGTATTAACTTCTGAAAGAAAGTCGTTTGTTAAGAGATAATTTCCCATGCCATCCCTTGCTAATTCTCACTAATCGGCCTCGTGGTACTGATCACTGTCCATTTACCCCGTTGATTCCATTCTCTCTGTTGACTCCATTTGCTCT
>JABCQV010000257.1:0-72610 GCA_013186375.1 Fusarium aywerte
CCTCCGCCTCCTCCACCTCCCGGCGGTGCTCCTGCTCCTCCCTCCGGTGGCGGTCGACCAGCTGGTTTCTTGAGCGAGATCCAGATGGGCAAGTCTCTCAAGAAGACAACCACCAAAGACAGCAGCGCAGCTGCGGTAGCCGGACGGGTTTTGGAATAATAGTGTTGCGTGCATAGCTTGGAGAAGTAAGCGGGCTACTGCTGATCATGAGGTAGGACCCGAGACAGGTGTGACGTTGAGCAAGGGATGGCTTTTTGTGTGAGGCGTATATAGCTAGTTATGTAGTTGATAATGTTAGTATTTGGGAATACGATAATATCGTGGTCTTAGTCTTTAGGCATTGCCATTGTGACATGACAAGACATGAGAAAGCGGAAGACTCTCCTTTGCTTGAGTAGTATACTGTCGGAAGCGAGGTGTCCCCTGTGGAGGAACGTTGCGAGTTATGCAGTGAAGCCACTTGTGAAGCACGATGCCGCTTCACGATAATGATGTACGTCGGCGGCCCAGTCTTGTGCTCCGATCAACATGGGTGACTACATATGGCTCAGATCGTAATACGTTGCGTTGAAACGGTCTCAGTCAAGTCTCAAGTTATTTCGTGATGAATGTCTTTGCCATCGGGGTTTAGCCGTACGCTACAGTACTAAGGGAGGCATTGGAAAGTGGTCTCGGCTTTGACAAAGCTTTGACAGGAAGAGATCTATTATTCGGCTTGGTAACTAATGAAGTCTAGAACGAAGCATTTCAGTGGCAGCTCAAGAAAGGCATGCTGGGAGCATGTGAGATAGGTAGTGCAAGTGGACATGACAATTCAAATGAAACATGAAAAGTCGGGATCAGATGAGGAGTGCAAGGATGTACAAGGCAAAGTACGGCATGTCAGAGAGCCGAACCTGTGTTCTCTACGGTGTTTCTCATTCCTTACGAGTTGTAGAGTTATGCCTTGGAGGACGATATTAATGAGATATGTTAGTAGTTAGTTGGTGAATGCATAGAAATTAGAGGTCTAGTTTGTCAGGGATCCAATGGTAAAGTTCATTATAGTGCAGTTACAGTGCAGCTCTGGGTATGGCAGCCCGTCTGCCGGACGGAGATGGGGCCGAGATATGCCGGAAGCTTGGTCAAGAAGACTTAAACTGAAGGACAGGGGGGGCATGTTATCAGCTATGGAAGTGCTGGACTAAGTCACGTATTGGGATATGTGCCGAGTATACCCACGGAGCGTCCGATATACGCAGGGATAAAAAGAGCTGTATCCAGAAAACTCCGCGATAGGTAGGCACGGCCAGAACTAGAACTATACGAGTGGATCAGACGGACGAACGAACACACGGTCCTTTGAAGGAGGCAAAAAAAGATGGAATGAATTATGGGGGAAGTAGAAGAGAGAGAAAAGAAAAGAAGAGAACGAGAACTGAGCATCTGACCGGACGAAAGCTCAGATCAACATGGGCTACTGTACTGTACGTCTGGCCTCAATCTACAGGGCCCAAAGTGACAATTGACCAAACAGATGGAAACCTGAACCTGGTCTCGCCCGTTAGTCTGGGGGAACTAGATGAGTTGTCAAAGTGAAAAGAACGGTCTTTTGACTTTGGAGAAACTTGATTGTGCAAGATTAACATGTATGTATGATTATGCAAGAATACGGCAGATGATACAGATATCTCGCCATCATCTAGTTAAGGTACTGGTTACTCGTAATGCCTTTTGGAGCTTTAACTTTGACCACCCCTGAATTTATGTTTCATCTTCCCCGTTCGCTTACAAGGTTGATGTGATTCAACAAGGCATAATCCCTCCGCAATGCCAATATCAGCAACCATTTAAAGCCCTTGCGTTTGGAATGTGAATTGTGAATGTGCGGAGAAGAGAGAAGAAAGAAGAAAAGAGGCCCTGGCCTGGCCTGGTCTGGTCTAACATGGCCCTGACCCTTGAGTCTTGGGAGGAAGGGTACTAGGATGCTGGAGCGAATAGCTTCGCGGAGCGTGTTCAATGTGGATACTAGTTTAATTGAAGATGGAGCACGAGACTTGGATCAGCTTCTTTTTAAAGAAATCGTAGGGGAACAAGGGTTCTTTTTGAATTCTGGTTCTGACAGCGGTCATGATGTCACCTCATAGCATAGTCTACTACTAGGCTACAGTAGGTAGTAGATGGGGAAGAACAAAAAGAATGGATTCCATATTTCAGGGGATTGATTCCAGCCTGATACATACTAAGAAGTTAAGTTTGGGTCTCTTTCTTTTGCGAGGCGACGGGTATAATCCGAGAGAAGGGAGAGGGAACCTAACAAAAGAGCGGTCAAAGTGATTGTAATTTAACTCAATCGTGAGCTATCAATCGATGATGATGAGGATGATGATGTTCAATTGGATCAGATCAGGTTGATCACGTCAGGTCAGGCAGGGTCAGCTGGAAACGGTCGCATATTGGGTTACAGACATTCATTCCTTATGATGGATAAAGTCAAAAAAGGTTGGAAGAAGAGTTTGTTAGTTTATTACCTAAAGAGGTAATGTGTAAATAATGTAGTCGACTTTAGCAGTTCGAAACGCGTGAGGGGAAACGCGTCGTAAGCTCGGAAATATTGGACTTTTTTTTCCTTTGGTGGTGTAGTGGTGGTGGTGGTGGGATGGGATACGAGACGGGAGGGGAGAATGTCTTTGTGGCTTTATCATCATGACGCCTCAATCAATACAGTACAAACACTTTACTCACTATACTGTATTATAAAACCCTCGCTGATACTTTGTACTGATTATTGACATGGAATACCCAGGTTTATCCTTCTTGGCCTCGCAGTCTTTCCCCTCCTTTGAACCGAAAAGTTGGTTACCTTCCACTGTAGTCTATCCGACCGTTCGAATCCATTGACAGCTGAAACTTGAACGATCCATACCCAAGGATGGAGCAGGGATCATCAACTACTGAACAGCTCTAGACTGGAACTGTGCTAGGCCACCCACCCGTAACAAATCTTGGTTGCACTTGAGGCGGATTCTTGGATTTTGTGACCTTCGCCTATCGACCTTATGGAGGACCCTGTTTATTCCAAGTTTTTTTTTTTTTTTTTCCTTTCCCTAAAGAAAGAGTTATAACAGGCTTTTCAGAAGCAGTTTTGTCCTGTGGCCATGTACTGGAGATGAAACTCAAAGGGGCAAAGAGGGGTTGCCTTCCTTTGTTCGTGTCACGACATTTATCGGATCGGACATGATTGGAAGAATAGGTTATGGTTAGTAGATTAACACATGGCTTCTCTTGTTTGCTTGCTTTTGTTCTCAGGCTCGATTGGGTCCATCCCAAAACTCAGCCCAAAGCCAATCCTGATGGTAAACTCTAAAGACTACCACCTACTTTACATGCAAGGGAGGCTAATTAGCATGTATAAGTAGTCGGTCCTCTTTTGTTGAGCCCCATTAATACTAGTAAGATGATCAAAGACCCATTGTTCCCGTTCAAGAAGTAACCAACGACACAATGAGCATTGGATGACGATGCACATCGGCAAATATAGTGCGGGGAATTACATTACTAGACTTGGAACTGCAGCTCTCTCTCAAGGTGCAGCAGGTAGACAATGCAGTTCTGTGCTGTATTGTACATAGGGAACTTGTTCAGGCACACAAACCAAGTCTGAGACTGAGATGCACTTCGATTTTCTTCTTCTCATGCAACCCACCTTCAGACCCTTGAGGTTGATCAGACTTGATTGGCTCTCACCAACTACAATCCAAACAAAGATACGCGTAGTGACCGGCCAAAAGACGCGTCCAAGACTGTTGTCTTTTTGAGTTTAAAAAGAACCAACTTGAAGTTGATCAGTAGATTATAGATGGGAGGCTATTCATTCATTCCCACCCATCCACCCATGCACACACTCTTCGGCTTGGAAGCAAGAATAAAGAACGAGAACATCGCGCCTAACCCTGGGTCTGGCCTGATCCTGATCCTGACCCTGCACCCTGGCCTCGATCCTCGGTCGGCTTCGTCGTCCTTTGTCTTCTGGCGGCCGTTTTACCAAAGAGGACGGGCGTCCCCCCAAAAACAAAGTCCGTTCGAGTCTAACAAGAGTGTTAAAAACGGTTCTTTCGTGACTTTGGCTGCCTTGATTTTGCCAAGCAAGCATTCCCATCTTGGCCAATCATTATTTAAAAAACCCTGTAAAGAATAATGGGCTCGAGCGGGGCATTACTGTACTCCGTGATCTTCTCCCGTTGCATTCTACTTATACCCTGGTGAGAGCTTATGCCTGTAGGGTACTACCACCGCACAGTACAGAAGCGAGAGGGGGGAAAAATACTATCGCAATGAGGGATATTGACGAAGAAAGAAGAAAAGGCCACGTTGGCAGGAAAGAAAGAGGCGTCCTGAATTGAACAAATTTTTTTATCTATAGCTTTCGGCACATGTAGCTTCAGATCATGGTTGCTATTGATTGTGGCTGGCTGCTGTTCTGGTTAAGGTCTAGCATGGGTAAAGTATATGGCGTTCTCGTTTATCTGAAGTGCATTTTTACCTCGCTCTCTTTACTTTTCAAAGATAGACTGACCAGGGATCAGCTGTCAAATGTCAATCTTTGTGATATTTGACAAGAGAAAGAGAGAGAGGGAGAGAAACAGACGTAAATCGGGATGGGCAAAAAAAGCAAAACAAGTCAGATTCTCATATAATCGAGACCACCGTGATACTGCATCAGTCCAGTTAATGTAAATTTACTATGTATGAATGTGCATGTACCCCATGCCCCCATGTCCATCTTACACATTTTCGCATCCAAGATATGATCGGCACCAGAGCACAATCCCAGTATCTGATCCGGAAACAGGACAATCAGCACGCACAAGTACATACAGCAAGGCAACGCAAAAGCACAGCATATTCGCATCGCTTCTTCTTTACCTCGCATCGCCGTACCTTACCTTGCCTTGCCTTGCATCGCATGGCATCTTATTAACCTGCAAAATCTTGGAAGCACCACTTTTCGATACGACGATTGCAATTACTCGACGGAGTAAACGGAACCGACAGGAACAGAAAAACATGCCACTACTGCGCGGTTATAACAGTTAGTGAATACGGAAGTAAGGGAGAGCCTGGAGTGCAGGACAGATCAGGACACTAGGTTAGCAAAGATCGAGATCTGTTGGTGCCATGATTATCTCCACTGCCCTACATACATAAGGTACTGTACGTACGGTATCAAGTTTCAAACGTACAGTGATCACTGTATGTATATGCAGCCCATAAGGCGCCATTTGGTTATCAATTAAAATGTGGTGCCAGAATCCGGCCCAAACACACAAAAGGCCGTGAATAGCATAGCATCATCATCAAAAGGCCGCCGGTTGAACAAGCGGTCGCATAAGTCTGAGGGGAAAAGTCATTTCAATTAACCTCCAGCTACTGACTGTACTCCAGCTCGCTCACTCACTCAAAGATGATCGACCATTCAAGGCCTAGACGACGGCCTATTGCGAGGCCTCTTTTCGCCTCCGTTCATGACGACTGATATGTCTCATCATGAAGCCGAGTTATGTGTTTTGGCTGACTTGACTCGGCGACGAGGGAGAAACGAGGCTTTTCTGTTTCTTTGTCACTTTTCTTTCGGCATCCAATCCCCCGCATCTAATTCAGCCAGTTTCATTCGTATCTCTAAACCTCTTTGACTTTGTAAGCCAATCAGAGCTTTTAGGTGAACGCGCGCGTCGAGGGGCCGAGCATGAGGGCGCTTCGCTTCGCTCGAGATGCGATGCTCTCTCTGCTCGATATCCCGTCTCCATCCATCCATCCATCCAATTCACGTTTTGATCTGTCTGGCTGGTAGCATTACGGTACAATGCAGTGCAGTGCAGTGCAGTAGGTAGGACCCCTGTAATTCCTACTCGACACGCCCCTAGATTTCCTTTCAACCCACACCTCGCCTATAATACCTTACTGAGTTTGGACTGTTGGAGCTCCATCTTTGGCCTCCCTTTGGTCGGCTCTGGCTCTTTTTCACATCAATCAATCGCCCATTCCCGAAACACGTAACTGTACGCCCTCGCTTCATGCTGCACACGCCCTACCATCGAGAGACTTATCGTGCTGTACAGTATAGTATCCTGTCCTATCGTTGTGCATCTCGACATCTTCTGTGCTGCTGTGCCCTCTCGTCTTCCCCTCCTTGTCCTGCTCGTCTTGCTCTTCTTCTTCTTCTTCTTGTCTCTCTTCTCATATCATCACCAATTCGATTTCTATCATCCGATATTGAAGATTCAAACCTCAATTAAACTAGACTCCGAAGCTTTCTCATGACATCAGTCTCGTCTCGCTATGCCCGTTGACTGATTTGATTGCACTCAACTCAATCTTATACTACCAAGGCAAAAGAGAGACAGTGCTCACGCAGCGTCCCCTCTTTGGCTCTCATCGGCGTGTCGTGTCAGCCCGGACGCTCTCCATCCAATCCCTGAACACTAGACCGTTCTGTTCTCATCATCCTCCCTGCGCCCAGTCTTGAGTCTCCACTACTAGGCCGCACACACTGCGGCCAGACGCTACGCTACAGTACAGTACAGTGCACACATTGGATCAGTGTAGTGCAGTACAGTGCAGTGCAGTCGGGTCCCAGGACGCCGCCTCCGCCCGCCAGCTGCTGCCAGCTGCCACCTACCTAGGCCTGTCCTGTCCTGTCCTGTCCTGCCCCGGTGTGGCCTGGCCTAGGTACCAAACTCACCTCACCTTGCTTTGCTTGGCTGCATCATTCAATCATCTCTCTGCTCTCTTCTCCTCAACTTCCTCTCACTCTCATCCTCAACCTCGCTCTTACACTTCTACATATTCTTCCGCATATTTACAAGCCCTTCCGTTCTATTGCTTTTTCTTTCCTCTCTTCGATTTCGATTAATCGACATCTATTCTCGCTTAATCACTACCTAGAGAGTAAGAGTAATAACCCACTGTACGCATTCTACCGCATTAAATTCCGACTCGGCCCTTGTTTGATTCACGCTGGCGATTGCTAAACCGGCTTTCACCTCTTACTGTACATCGTCTTGGCCAGCTTCGCAATCATCTCGAGTATATTCTGACGCCGCCTTGCTCTGTTCATAATCTTCTGTCGACGCGACTTGGACATATACGCCTCGACCGCCTAAACTCGCTTCTATCTTCGGACCACTTCTCAGAGACCGTGAACCGTGAACCCCAGATACTACACCAAAACCAATACCGGCTGCTCGTCCTATTGAGCGCCCAGACCAAGTCACGACAGCCCTGTTCAAGCAGGGCCCCACCGCTCTTATTGCTACCTTGAACTTCACGGTCCGTCCATCGTATCCTTGTGAGTAACTAAAGTCCTTTTCTTCCCTTGCCCTTCTCTTCCTTACCGTCTTGTCTCGTCATGCACTCTCGTCCCATAGTCTCTGCTGGTGTCCACTCATTTATTCCCACCTTCGCCGTTATCTTACCGTCATCCCCTTCCACTTCCCGTCCCCGGTATCGACTTACTAACCTCGATTAAAAGTCCCACGTTTGGTTCGACCTTTTCTGCTCCAACTCACCGCGCGACTGTCCCCATATTGAGCTTTTTGCTCCCACCATCATGGGCAAACATACGCGATTTCCCAGTTCTTCTGGGCCGCTGCAAATATACCAAGACGAGAATGCCACTCCCATGACCAGTCACGCTCCTATGCCATCAGTCTCCAAGCAAGGCCGAAGGCCCCTGACTAGCTCAACCTCAAACGTCGTTTTCAACCCGCCCACCGCCTCGCACAATGTGCACTCACCCTTCAAGCAAAGACCTGCTTCCGCGTCGCAAATACCTTTGACAACGTCTCAAGGCAACAAATTAAATATGGTCCCCATGGCGCCTCCATCAAGACGAGGCCACTCCACGGATTCCCTGCAAAAGAAGCCTTACCTCTCGAATTTTAAGACGGGTCCCCAGAAGCACGTCCTCGACATGGGATGGGACTTTGGCAAAGAGAATGTCCACCCCCAAATTTTCCCAGCACCTCCTGCCATTGACATGTCGGTCGAGAACTACTACCAAAAGCCAAACGGCAAGCGCGCCCTAATGGAGGCCGCTCCTATTAAAGATACTAGATCTATCAAGAAGACAAAATCCGAGCCAATGACAGTGGCGGTGGAAACCGCGACGGACGCGACAGTTGTTCCTCCCCACGACTCCTTCCCTCCCATCGTCGATGATGGCAGCAAACCTGCCCTTAGTTACGCCGACTTGATTGCCATGGCCATCTTCCGATCTCCCAACAGAAAGCTCACGCTCTCCCAGATCTACAGCTGGATCAGCGACAACTACTCCTTTTACAGCCCTACCGACGCCGGTTGGCAGAACAGCATTCGACACAATCTCAGTCTGCAGAAAGCTTTTATGAAAGTCGAGAGACCTAAAGACGACCCCGGCAAAGGTCATTACTGGGTGATCAAGCCTGGCTACGAAGCGCAATATTTGAACAAGAAGCCGACTCGCAAATCCGCCTCCGGCTCAGACAGCCTTCACGTTATATCGACTCGCCTCGAGCCCTCCCGTCCGGCATCAGCACCGACTCAGGAGCCTACGCTGCCTCCCCCTGTTCCCGCCAGCCAATCCGCTCTACCGCCTCTTCCTACTTCTCAGGCCACCATGTCGATGCCCGTAGATCTTTCATCCGATGCCACAATTCCTGTCTCTGACAACATTGGTCCTGAGGATATCGCGGATAAGGCTGATCAAGACGTTTCTCTCGACTCGTATCTCTACTCACCACTACCTGCCGCAATGCATTCGTCACCGCCTGTCTCCCGACATGTGGATCATCGGAGCAATACGCCCCCTCCAGTTGCCCGAAACCTGGCCTCGTCCGTCTCACGATCCCACAAGCGCAAATTTGCATCCATGGATGACAGTGGATACATCTCTTCTCTCGAATCGTCGGCAGTTAGGCCCAGCCAGAAGTTCATGCTCACGTCGGAGGCTGACCGCCCACGAAATAAGTCAAGGGGCCGTGCGGAGGAGGAGATTGCCCGTCTCCGAAACTCGTCGCCTTTCAGCCCAAGCAAGACACGATATCACTCCGTGATGCCGCCCGTCTCTTCATCTCCTCTGCGACCAGCCTACGAGAAACAGATGCTGCCACCGATTACGCCTATGGTCAAGCTCAACCCTCCACCAAGGCCTCCTCCATCTGCCTCTCCCAACACCAACCTTCGACTCCACCGCGACAGAATGCGAAACCTGCTCCAGTCGCCTGAGCGCAAGGTTGGGGGTAACTCTGAATTCACTCCGTACAGCCCTGCTTTCGATCTCGGTACGGATGTCTACCAATCAGTTTTTGGTGCCTCCATTCTGAGTGATGCCGATTTTACCATTAATCAGGATCTCGCTGGATTTGACGGTATGGATGATGCCACATTCGCCGCCATGAGCTCAGTCGATGCTGGATCTCCCATTAAGCGTTCAGTCAAACGCACTCGTCTCGATCGCACCGTGTCCGCATCAGTCCTGGGTGATATCACTGGCTCGGCGACCAAGAAGCCTATTGCTTCTGCACCTCTCCTGAGGCCCCCTGAGCAGTCTCTTCAATACGATACGCCGAGCAAGGCTTTTGAAGGCATGAGCTCGCCCAGCAAAATGTTTCAAGAGTCACCTATCCGGAACAATCAATCCCCCTCCAAGTTCGCCAACTTCTTGAACGTCAACTTGGACAGCAGCGACTGGGCATCACCGACTTTCCTGGGTCAACTCGACTTTGTGCCTCCTAGCCCCGGTGGTGTTTCAACCGATATGTCTAGTTTCGACATATTTAAGGGCTTTGACAAGATTGGATCAACATCACAGGTAAACAACAAAAACAACACCTCGAGGAGCAACAAGCCCGGATTACCCCGAAGCTATTCAACTCAATTTTAAGACGAAGACTACTTTACAAAAGAACGAACGTGGGAAGACAACGAAGTAAGCATAATTATGCATGACATTCACGATTTGACGAAAGAAGACAACACAAGCAATTTCTTGGAATGCGGCCTGGTCCACCCTCAAGCATGTCTCGGAGATGTTGGGTTATGTCCGGCAAGGACTAGAACAGCGAGGCTCGGCTTATGCTAAGTGCTCGGATCAGCTTCACAGCTAGCAGTTGATGACGGTAATGACTTTGGAGCGCGTTGTGCCTGCTCTCAAGGCTCGGGTTGCGGAACAGGCATTTTTGGGATCTGTGTTTGAGTGCGTTGACGGTTTTATGCTCTGGTTTTATTCTTTTACATTACATTATGCAGCCCTGCGCGGTGTTGGATGGTTCTCTGGGTGGAATGGTGGTAGGAATTGCGTACGCCTTGTATGTTTGCGCGTTTTGGTACATGTTGTTTCGGTTTTTGGGAAAGCTCATGTTTGGGAACGGATAGGCATGGTCTGGGTATTTGACCACACGATAGCCATTATCATACATTGACTCAATATTAGTAGTATTTAACGCTACCGCTTACGCCAGGTCTCGACCATTGTTTCTGTGCGCAATCAGTGTGTTAGCCAAGTATGAGCGCTTTCGATTATATTGACTAGCCCAGTCTGCCGTACCTTGCTGTTGTAAAGCATGCAAGGCTGAAACGTTCCGGTATGCTTTACGACCAATATAGCCCCGGACGTTTCCAGGTAGTGGATCACTAGTCGAGCGTTGGAGTTTGGCTATGATAAAGGGGTATCAATTATGATTAGGCTCTAATCGCTGGTTCCAAAAGTTCAAAAACGCCGTAGGTCTATATCCGTTGTCCCATACCTTCACCGAGGCTCTTCAGAAACAGACGAACATCTCTACCCTTGGTCATGCCACAACTATAGTCTACGAACAAGATCCAAGCAAACTAACCCTTACTGAACTTGATTATGGAGAGCATCACCCAAGTCCGATTACTAGGCCCTGTCCCAGATTGCTAGCATCTCCTTCTAGTATATTCGCATCCGTGTAGCCCAGCCTGTTGCTTCCTTCTGGTCGAGATTAATCTTATATGGGAATGGGTTCGTGCCTTGGGTGGTGATTGGGGGTATATGGTCCTTATGCGTGTTTGCGAATGTAACAATCTTCATCGCTGTTGTTAGAAGGGTCTGCTCCATTGCGCGTCGGACTTTGGCTCGCTCTGTATCGTTGTTAGTGAGATCGCCGCGAGTAAACCACATATTCCGAACCGTACCGCTTTCTGTTCTGGGCTCGGCGACGGTTACTTTGATCGTCCAACACTCCCAACAAACTTCTTCGTCCCCACGAGATAGCCAGGCCTTACGCCGGCGCTTCTCGAAGAACTGGACAACCAGCTGTCCGCGCCCTCCAGTCACGCTTCCACCGGCAGCAGTGTTTGCGCCGCCGGATGAGCGCTGGGCGTCTATCTGCCGCTCGAGTGCCGCGACGCGCTGCTCTATCATGGTCTCGAGCTCATCGTCGTCGACATAGGGAAGGGTAAGGTCCAGGACTTCACGGGTTTGAGGGACTAGAGAAGGAAAGAATCGATTAAAGAATATCGCATGAAGTATACCTAAAACAGGCATGTTAGGAAGAGTTCATCATGATAAATCGTTGTCCTGGAGTTATTGTTGAGGCTGTCAAGAGGATAGCGGGGTGCTTTGTCCAGGGTAGGATGACGATCAGGAGACGAGAACCAACCTTTGACGACGTCGCGAACAGAGCGCGGATCAGCAAATACATCGAGAATAAACTCTGGTGGTTCTTGTTGATCCATGTTGTTTGGGCTGTCGTGTACTTGATTATGCGCTACGAGCATGATTGGTGTATATGAAAGAAGTAGAGATGGAAAGATTGAGTGAGATATCGCAGCGCAGATAATGGGCGAGTAATGTTAGATAATGGCTTCCCAAACAACGTCACTGAGCCCATCAGGGAGGGGCATGGGATCGCATCCGTCTCCACTCTCCACTTACCCCGTGCTTTATCTTTCGTGCACAGCCACAAAAGCCACATGCCGCATCCACATCGGTCGTGTCTGCCGAAGCCGACCAGAACAACGGGGGCATGCCAATCCTATCTTACACTTGATTAAGCCTCCAGATTTGGGGCCGAGGCTCATATTGTGATTGATTGATTGATTGAATCGTGCATGGTATCATCCCGAACTTTTTTTTTACTCCATTAATTTACTAGTACACCAACCGAACAACTCAACGGCCCTCTTACCGTCCACATGTACACGTAGCACCCCTTTCCTCGGCGAACCTTGACACACGTACAGCCACAGCTATATAAGCAATTGATCGATCGGATCATCATCACCACCTCGTCGCGAATCCTCCTCCACCATCACCACCATCCATATCATGCTCACATCCGCTCGGCGCTGGCTGCGCAACAACCGGACGCCCATTGCCGTTGGCGTGGGCGTTATCGGCGCTGGTTATGTCGCGACTCAATATGTTGTTGGCAAGCTCAACGATGCTCGCGAGCGCATGAGCAGCGATCGTATCGCCAAGGAGAAGTAAGCTCTGTCCTACTAGATAAGAGCCCAAGGCATTTTATACTGATAGCTTTATCACAGCTTGCGACGTCGCTTCGAACAGAATCAAGAGGACTGCACATTCACCGTTCTGGCTCTTCTGCCTTCCGCAACAACCGCCATTCTCGAGGCCATGAACACAGAACAGATCACATTGGAGATTCAGCAGATGAAGGCCACCAAGGCCGTCAAGAATGGCGGTAACGAGTCCGCCGCACCACCTAGTATTGCCGACACTACATTGACCGAAGAGGACGGAAAGAGCATGGCGAGCCAGAGCGAGAGCGGTGTGCACCCCAGTCAGATCCCCACGTCCTCACCATTCAATGCCGGTGGCGAGGCGAATAGGGAAGCTCCAAAGCCACGCAAGACGAAACGACAACTATGGGATGATGTGACTATTAGTGGTGAGTAAGACTTGTCTGTTCCGATTTGCAGATGACTGATACGTCGAATAGCCGTGACGCGATCGTTCACTTTGATATATACCCTTGCATTGTTAACAATGCTAACTAGAGTGCAACTCAACCTACTGGGTCGAAGAAGCTACTTATCGAGCGTGGTAGCTCTCGCAACAGGCGGTCAACATGGCACCATCAGCCTTGAGAACAACGACGATGACAATACAGAGCAGGCATACGGCAGTGACTTCGACATAAATCGCAAGTACCTGACCTTCAGCTGGTGGCTGCTCAACAAGGGCTGGAAGGATCTCATGCATCGAGTCGAGAGTGCTGTGCGCACTGTCTTTGGAAGTCTCAGCCCAAGAGACCTCCTGAGCTTCGAGAGGTTCTCCGAGCTGACGATGGAGGTGAGGAAGCTTGTTGAGGGCTCTACAAACGAGGAGCGCCAAAAGTCTGACTGGCTCAACTTTCTGCTCCCACCCAGGGACATGGAGGACGAGGTGATCAGAGAATCGGGCATTCTTGACGAAACTGCCAACCAGGAGGCCGAACACTCGCCAGCTGCGTCGCAGGCTATCTTGAGACGTCTTCTTGACGAGACTGCCGACCTCATCGAATCACCTAGCTTCATCCATGTCCTCACTCTGCTCCTCGACGCAGGCTTTTCATACCTTATCGACAACAAGCTTGCCACAGCGGCATTCGAACTGCCAGCCTCAGATGGCATTGTCACCCCTGAGCTTAAGGATCAGCAGCGTTCCAAGGTGATTCTGTTGCCTAAGATCTTGTCGGTGTTGACGCGCCAAGCTCACGTTATTGGTGATGGAATGCCAAATGAGTATCTGCAGAAGATGGAAACTGTTCGTGATCTTGAAGCTTTTGCTGCTGTCGTGTATTCAAGCAACTGGGAACAAGAGATTCGTACAGATGATGATCTCATGGCCAGCGCCGTTGATCTTGGTGCTTCGCAAACCACCGGCAAAGTAACGCTACCGCAGACTCAAGCTCAGACGCAGGGCACACAGGGTGAATCAAGTATGGTTGTGGTAGATCCGCAAGGGGGTTTCGAGAGCGCATGGGGACGAGCAATGGATAACAAATCGTAAGGCGCATTTTGGTTGTGCAGCTACATAACGCATGGGGAGTCATGGCAGGATTATCATGGGAATCACAAGGATATGGATATCAATGACCAGCATAATATTGGGATGCATTTGAATCACCGAGACACAAAACACATATCGTATGCTATTTAGAGGTGGGTGTTTGGTGTAGTCTAGTCGAGTTTGAGGGATGTGGTTAATGTCCCTCGTGTAACATTTATGCCGAATTTGGCGTTTGGTATGGTCTCTTCTCTCTCTGCTTCCGCACGCCACTCTATCGACGCCGTGAGGCATGTTAATCCATTGTGATATGGACCGACAACGCCATGCAGACTCAGTCTCCCTGATTGATGTCGGGAAACAGAGTCGTAATGTCCTGAAACCAGGCGCTTCTCCCTTAGGGAGATAGCGTTGAGGAATATCGACCTCATACACGTATAAGGGCGTGCTACAGACCGCAGTATCTTTACAAGGCAGACGGCTTCTCTCGAACTGCCCGTTTGTGCTGTTAAGACTGGAAAGGCATTGCTTTCAACGATGATCCGGTTTCTGTGTACTCCTCACATTAAGCCCCTGATAAACTGATCAAGGCCGAGTTCAAAGAGCTCGTTCTTGACGCCTTCGCCATTTTTGTGCTCCACTGGCGCCAATGGGTTCTTAACCACTAGACGCAGTGATTAGTCCCAGCCCAGATAAAGGTGTAAGTGGTTGAACGTACCATACTCGACCCATAGGTTGATATAGATTTGGTGTAGCACATTGCGCATGCTCAACGTTGCTGTGTCGGTCAAGATAACGAATCTCAGATTGGCAGGTGTCTCGTAAAAGTGAAGTTTGTACTGAGCAGTCCGGTAACTGATGAACGCGTCGTCGTCACCACCGAGCTTTCGGACCATATTGCGCAGGGAGAAAACGGTTCCGAAGAGGAGCTTTGCGTCGTCGGAGGATGTAGTGGGCGCGGCGGTTTCGGGGCCTGCAGACGAGGGGAGCCACGACTTGGAGTAGACACACTCAGCTGTGAAGAAAGTAAGGTGTTAGCTACGAGGCCTATGGTGATCGGATAAGGGCGCTGTTTACTGTGTCGGTCGAAGATGTGGAATGAGTAGACAACCATGATGGCAATTCAAGGGGTTCAAGGTCGACGTGTAAAGTTGTTGAACGGCAATGGGATAGATTGATGCTCTGCGCATACAAGTTGGAGAGAAAGAAGAGTTTTCGGCAGTCGTAGATGTAGAATACGCCGGATTGAGTTACGTATTAGGTTCAGTCGAGTAGAGGTGAGGTGAATGGAATGCCATGCGATGCGATGGATTAGGTTGCTTGGGGAGAGTACCTAGAGTAGGTACAGTTACAAGCCCATGGCAGGCTGTCACCCACTGAGGCTCAAGTCACTGTGGCTGTTCTAACCGAGTGAAAGCTTTGGCGGGGTAGCCACTGACATTTGATCCGGTTCGACCACCTGGAAGCTGCAGCTGAAGGTTCCCTTCCTTTTCCCCATCTTTAGCGCATCCATAGCCTCAGGGCTGACTGTAAGCGGGCAGTCAAGGCTCACAGCTGGAGACAGAGCTGGGCGGCTTAGATCCCTTTCTTCCTTCCACCGTCACAATCACATGTACATGGCAATAACAATGATTTAACGTCGTCGTGCTGGCCTCATATTTATTCTCAATTAACTGCATTTCCCTCGTCCCTAAGCACGCCTTCCAACGTAGAGTTCAAAAACCAATTTACGAGGGATTGCGGGGCAATTTAATTTGATCCATCAATTCAATCGTATCGCATCGCGACCACTACCTACCAGGTAGTCATCTCTATCCAATCTTGCTTTCGCTGAGCAATCCCGCAGTATCGCTCAATATGGACACGTTCGAGTCAGCGGCGCATCCAGAGATGAGACCTTCGTTTACGTTCCCTTCGCCTCAAGTCAGATTTGACCAACATGACGATGCTTCTGATAATAAGCATCCGCCACCCCTCACCCATCACCTGTAAGTCAACGTCAAGGTAGAATCCGTATGCGCCCAGCTGACAAAGGTACCAATAACAGAACAGAGCCAACTGAGGTTCTTCACTTCTCAAGCCCTCTCAGGCATCACAAACGAACCCCAAGTGCTCATCGACAAGTCAAGGTGTGAAACCAATGGTGCATCTCAAGCAGATCGTACGTGGCTAACCAGGGCCCTCAGGAAACTCTTGATGCGCAAACGCAGTTTGGGGATGAAGATGCTGATGGCGTCTCTAAACATCGAGTCAACCAGTATACAATCTTGGAGGAAATTGGGAGAGGCTCATATGGCGCAGTTCATCTTGCCAAAGACCAATTCGGCCAGGAATATGTGAGCGTCAAACATAGTTTATCTCAGACATTATCATCCGGCTTACTTAGCTCCAGGCCGTTAAAGAGTTTTCGAAAGCCCGCCTTCGAAAACGTCTTCAATCGACCATCCTCAGACAAGGTCCTCGAGGTCCGAGGCGCATGGGTCCTGGCGCTGGAGGCCCCTTCAATGCTACCCCCCGGGTCGTCAACGACACCAACGATGCGCTGCACCTTATCCGGGAAGAAATTGCCATCATGAAGAAGCTCAACCACCCTAATCTCGTTCAGCTTTATGAGGTACTAGACGACCCCGAGGAGGATTCTATCTACATGGTCCTTGAGATGTGCCGAAAGGGTGTGGTAATGAAAGTTGGCCTGGATGAGCAGGCTGAACCCTATCCAGAGGAAAACTGTCGCTACTGGTTCCGGGACCTCATACTGGCCATCGAATATTGTAAGTTTTGTAAAATTTCAAGCCCATTCTTCCAGAAGGCTAATTCAATGGCCCATAGTGCATGCGCAGGGTGTCATCCATCGAGACATTAAACCAGACAATCTGCTATTGTCTAATGACGATGTGTTGAAGGTTGTCGACTTTGGAGTTTCCGAGATGTTTGAGAAACCAGATAACATGAGAACAGCAAAGTCTGCAGGCTCCCCAGCGTTCCTGCCTCCCGAACTCTGCGGTAAACATGGGGATGTGTCCGGCACTGCTGCTGACATCTGGTCAATGGGAGTTTCGCTCTACTGTCTGAAGTACGGCCGCATCCCTTTCAACCGCGATGGTGTCTTGGATATGTACGATGCCATTCGTTCTGACGAGCCCTCCCTTCCTGAAGATGAGAATCCAGACTTTGTCGATCTGATACAGAAAATTCTCAACAAAGATCCGGAGCAGCGTATAACCATGGATAAGCTTCGAGTGAGTCATATATGCTCGTTCAAACATCCGGATGATGGAAACTGATGTTCAAACAGGAGCATCCATGGGTCACCAAGCAAGGTACAGACTGCTTGCTCTCTGCCGAGGAGAATTGCGTCAACATGGTGGAACCTCCCAATGAGCTTGAAGTTAATCGCGCCTTTACCCGCAAAATGAATCATCTCCTATGTGTGATGAAAGTCATACATCGCTTCAAGTCAATTTTGGTCAAGCATCGTGCCAGATCCAACACTAGCACTCCAAAGCAGAACCGAAACTCATTTGATGCTTCGGAGGAGAAGGCCAAGGCCGAGGTGATTGAGGCATTGCTTGCCCGAAGACGAAGTTTCCAGATACAGAAACAAAAGTCGGGTGCTGGCAACGAGACGTCCCCGGCACAAGAATTTGTTTCGCAAGAGAACAATACACCATTCCTAGGCATCGGAACAGGAACTATGGACGAGTTTGCCTCCAACGAGGCTACACCAGATATGGTGTCCGACTCGCCAACAGCAGTTGACTTCAACGTTTATGACCGAGCATACGAAACAGCGATAGAAAACATCACTTCCAACCCGAATGTTTCTACACGCAGGCCAACTGTATATCTGACCAAGTTCGTTCAGGACACAGAGAATCTGAAAGGGGTCTCTGAGCTGGTGAAAGAAGAAGACAATACCGAATCCTCACATGATCCACAGGTGTCGGACTCAACAGGCTCGGCTTCTAACATGATCACCCACTTCACGTCCAGGTTGGACCTCTCAGACAAGCAATAGATCAAGCGTGAAGCCTAGTTCAGGAAACAAAGCTATAGCTGGTTGCAGAGAGTTGGGAAACATACGTGGGACAACGGCGTTAAGAAGGGATTTGGAAATGGCAGTGATGGATACCATTGGAGAAACACAATCAGCAAAATACCTTTACGACAAATATATAGAAGAATTTCCAACGTATCATGTCTGCTGGGTGCATCGTTGGTAAGGTAAGTGTGCATCCACTGTATTGTAACAAAAATATAGACGCAAGTGTCAAGTCGATCACAGGCGAGTCCGAGTTGGATTGTGACCAGAAGCTCGACCTTACATCTCCGATCTGTAAAGTATCTCACGGTCGAGTACTTCGAGCAAGTATGGCCAGTAGATGGTGCATCCACGCGAAAGATGAAGCATGATACGCTGTCGGTATTGAGGGAATTGCCTGAGCTTGGCTCAAATTGACGTTTTCATCTGAATATGTACCGCTCGAGATTAATATGGCGTCTCATTAGAGAGTCAAGACTAGTTTCGGCAACGGGAGGCTCTCCCGCAGGTGGGATATGAAATTCGGGTCGTCTCCCTTCCCGTGCATATGTGGGTGCCACTGTACATAGAGGCACCAGGAACACCCGACGCCACGTGGAAACCGTTGCTCAAGGTGTCACTGTACATGAAAAGTACCATCAAAGCCCAGCCGCTGGCTGCAAATGTCGCGATCAGCGGCCCCCAACGAGCTATTGTGAGACACAATTGGGTGTGCAGCATGGGTCTGGGTTGCTATCTCGCAGGGTCAAGATGAAAACTTCGATAAGCTTGTCTTGGTAGCTTGTGTGGGCCGCAAGGATAGCTTTCAGAAACAGGACCAGGGGTTGAGATGATGGGTGTTAAGTGCGTGTAGAGAGCCAGTAAACTCCCAGCGATAGACCACGAGCAGACAATGTGAGCACACTTTGCTGTCGGTGTATGAGATCCCATGTACTGTATAAACCCCTTGTCAATCGAACTGAGACGGTGTGATTGTCTGATCTGTCCGAGAAATTCTAAGGTTACGGTCTGTATAATACTTCACGAGCCGTACCTTGACCGTTACCTCATTGTACGAGTGTTAAGATATGATAGACGAGGGTCAAGCGGTGAAGGCTTTTGTCTCCCACAAGTATCTTTCGTAACCAGTACATCCTTGAGGCTAAGAGACATATATTGCCTTTTCTGGCTCGTGTAATGCAACGCGAGGTCTTGTTTTGACTCGTGCATACAGTAAGCGATAATCTTTGAGCTTGCCAAAATAGAAAATCTCTATATGTGATAAGGTTCGCGCCAATGGCCAACAAGGATGCAGACGAAGCAATCATCCCTGTGATCAGCGTCTTGTCGAAGCGACCCTTAGACTAGATGTCAGCATGTCGCTTGAGCCGTCAAGTCAGATCGATGGTGGAAGAAAAACCGTCTGTGCTCAGTGTAAATAGGAACGAGGTGAAACGCAAGTTTAATGGTTCAACCGCGTGCATAACCCAGCAAATCGGGTGGACACCAGCCCGTAGTTCAACAAACCAGCATCTCCACCAGCCTGGTTGAAATGCGATACCTTGGCTATCCGTCGTAGGTAGTTGAACCAGGTCGACGTCGAAACAAGTACTCGAGAACTGGATTCACTTTTCCGTCGGGAATGCAACCCTTGATTAACCCTTTGGCCGGAGGCATAGATAGTTTCGAGTACGCAGGAGGCCTCACAAGCTCAATGAACAGATCTTGGATAATATGTCAATTGTTGTCAGACCTAGCTCGTTTGTAGTATTGTTGGTGGGCCCTGGCAGCTCCTACTGTAGACTGCGCGGAAGTGAGGTTCCATGTTGTAATCTCGGGGTTTAAAAGGGCGGGGGCTGTGCCGCTGAGCATCCATGTGCGTGAACAGTAAGTTACTGTGGGCATCGGTGTAAGTAAGCAAGAGATGTGCGCGCGCCAAAATTGATAGTAAAGATCCAAATGAGACAAGAGCGACGGTATCAGCAGATCATGCCACTTCATCGCGCTTTATGCGGATGCATGGAAATGCCTCATAGTGTGCCGTGCCATCGTTCATCTCATGTGCAGCAACCAGCATGATGAAAATCGACTTGATAAAAGAACAAGCGACTAGGTAAGAATACCGTACTCATTTCCCTCTAGCCGTGTTTCCTGCGGGTGGTCGGTCTCTCGACCTCACCAACCCCAGCACTTTGTGTGCGCAGGAGTACCGATACGTATCGGTGGTTGTAATGCTTGCGTTACACTGCCCGGCTACGGTATACGTAGTAAGGCACGGATTTTGAGGACACGAGCTTGTTCGTCAAGTGGCTGCATCACAGAGTGTTAGACTAGGCCAAGATCTAGACTTGCCTATTATTCAACAATTACTACAGCTAGACAGAATGTTGTCAATTGCAGCTATGCATTCAATGGCCTGTAACTGTCATTACACGAAGTACTTATAGTAAAGTGTCTACCTGTAGGAGGTAACCATTGCAGCTAGAAGCTTGACGGACATGGCGATTTTCGTTTGGTTGGTGCGTGATCATGTAAAGATAGGAGGAAGGAACAAAATACAGACCTACCTGCTGAGGTAGTTCCCTGTCTACGTATCTATCCGTCCAGATATCCCAGAGCTCTGGAGGCAAGAAGTACCCGCAATGACAAAGTAAGCAGCGCTTATCCAAGAAGTTAAAGGTGGAAGGAGCTCTGAGCCCAAACTGGCACGATCTTTCTTTCCTTGAAATGGATGCAATCAATACATCATCAACAAAAGCTACCCATGTACACGCGGAAAGAGCACATTGAGCTAGTGTTCATAGCTACTAGTAGGTAGGTGCCTACCTTAGTACTTGCCGATAATCAGGTTATTTGCATTTATAAAAAGTCACTGATGAGTGTTCTTCACTACTGAAGACTTTGGCTCTAGCTAGGGCATATTGAATACAACCATCTGAATCCAAATCGATTTCATGATGATCATGATGAGTTCCGGACTTTTTCTTCTACATGAGGGCATGTGCAGGGTTCTTCAAGGGGTATCAACAAAGCCGAATGCCAATGCCGTAGGGCCAGCCAATGACCTGTCAGTCATTATTTGGCAAGGTGAACTTTGAACACCAAGCATTCAAAGCGCAAAACCATCTTCACCAAGGGCTTGTCAAGCCTTGGTCCAAAGATTGAGGTTTAGGACTTCAAAGTTCGAGTGTCGACAAAGACGAGAAAGTAAAAACACAAGACTATCTCGTCTCTATTTGCCGCTATATTCTACGGTATAGGTACCTTAAATGCCGATACATCAATTGGCGTGGATACCGAGTACCGTATATTGGATTCATGAACGCGTGTCTTGGCACTTGAGAAAGCCGGGCAAAAGATTCAGCTCTCAGATATAAAAAGTACTAATGCAGAAATTTCAAGACCAAATCCTATTATCAGTTATTTATCAAATTAAGTGACAGGAAACAGTTTTTACAGGTCAAGCCAGTCTTCGTTTCAGAAGAACCTCAAAGATACATCCGTTATGCTCCTCCACAATTCCGATATCCCTGTCTAGCCGGATCTCTTCCTGGCCATGCGCCATTTCTTGGCACTTCTGTCAGTGGAGTAGGCTGGGTCAGCACGAGGTTCAAGGATATGATATTCAAATCATCAAACGCACAAACCAAATCAGCCAGCTCAATCCAGCAATTATTCTCCTCATGTAACGAGAAAACATATCCTGACACCACCTGCCACAAAAAGTCTCATGTTACAGCGTGATATTTTCTGATTCATGTCGAGTTCACTTCACCCTGCGCAAAGGTACGGACAAGTCTCGAATAGGCTGGGATCTCAGTCTATTACAAGACAGCTACAGCTTGGTCAGGCCGATGTTGATGGCACATGTCTATGGAGTACAGTGGTTTCCCGAAGAAAGCAGGTTGAGGGCATGATCCAAACCGCCACTGCATTCACGCCCACTAGGACATTACAGCCAGTTTGTACATTGATGCGACAAGTACGAGTGGCACATAGCAATGGTATATGACCTATGCCCTTGAAGTTCTGTTGGCGGGTAGTCTCATTGTTACCATGCAAAAATCTGAACAAGCCAATCCTCAGTGAAAGCTCATCTGCAATGCATCTTAGGGAATCAGAGAAACGCAGCAAGTCCAACACGGGAGGGTATCCACAGAGATGGACCACACCGCATCGACAGCTGGGGTGCCATGGCTGCTCTGCTTCAACTCTTCTTTGAGCTGGAGCTCTTGGCGCTAGCTAACCTCCTCTCAACGTTCAAATATGTGGGTGGTATGGATAGAAATGCGGCAACTGTTCCAGAGCAGCTTCGAAATGCTCGAAGAACGGATTGGAGAATGAGTCTAGGCCCCGGAAGGGCCAATCCTAAAATCTACCAGCCGCCGCCTCGTCGTAATAATCACAACAAGACTTGGTACAACAGAGTAGTTTACCGTTCCGCGCGGCTGGGGAAAAGAACTTTTTTTTGCCTTTTCGGTATGGCAGTGCAAGGCCTTACATTGCATTGCATAACTAGAGGCCGGGGCACTAGACACAGTCACCATGGTCAATTATGTGGGTTGTCCAGACTCTGCATGGCGCATTGAGCTGCTATTGATTCTATCGTATCTTTGCAAGGGACCGGATCGCTGTTTGCCGGTTCTGTGTTCCCAGATCTGCCGTCATACATTCAAGTGCTCTCCTCGGTATCCCGGATTGGCTCACTACTCTACGTCACCGCCTTGTGTTTGACAAGACGCATTTTTCATGTGGATATTATACTGAGCAGGAGCGCAAGAGTAAGTGTCTGAAATCAACAGAAGCACGTTCTACGTTACCAGGGTTTCTTTGGGCTTTGGAAGGCCTGTGGCCCTTTTTCAACATTGGCAAAAGGCAAATGGATTTGTTAGCACATGAGTCTGGTCTAGCATGTACCTTAGGGTACTCCATACTTGAACATACCTCATGTATGCCCTTGCTGGATGACAGGCGGGGCCTCATGATTCCCAGTCTGAGGTACCCTGCCGTCTTTAATCAGGTCTGAAGAGACTTTGTGGAGCGGGTCTGGGTGTCGACAAGAGTAGCATTGAGCTTAGGGGAGAATTCCCTCTTTGGTACCTGGACCTCATGACACTATCATGACTACTCCCTCCTCGGAGTAGCGCTGCTGGCCCCTCCTTTCATGATGGGCTTTTGGTAAGGGCCAGGCCAGGGCTCGCTCACACATGCGCCGGAAAACCCTTGACTCGGCAATAAGTGAGTAACAAGAGGTTTGATGAAACAGCGGATTGGATGATCCATTCTCAGGACACTGAAAACATGTCCTTCTGACCCTCCACCCTCCAACCTCTTTGCTGTATGCTTCCGTTGTACCTTGATCTCAGTAGTAACCACAATGGATGTATGATATTGATGATCTACCAAAATGCTGACTTGATACCTGATTTTGGTGTGGAAATGACGGATGATAAACCTGACGTAGCGAAAGATGGGAATTATATGGAAAACGTTATCAAAGCGACCCATACAGAGCATTTGATGTCGGCGCAGCCCCGGCAGTACGGTCGACATCTGTTTATATTGACGCAACATGGCAAAAAATATCCATCCATCCATCCATCATTCGTAAATATTTATTACTTGGCAACTGCTACTGTAGGCAAATACTGTACTGTGCTGTAATAATAGCCGCTCGTCCCTGTGCGTTTGCTCCATTCCTCCAGTCAAGGTACAGTAGCGAGCGAGCGTTTGCTCCTTGTAAGTGCTACTAAGGTAAGTAAACTGGAGCAACGGCGTATTTTTTTTATATACCTTAGGAATTAGTGTTGCACTTTTCGATTAACCTTGCGGGTACCTGCAACGGCATATCAAGCATCATGATTAGCAAAGTACTTCTGAGTACAGTCAAGTTAAATTTGATTGCTCATATGGGTCGTCGTTTCTTCATCAGTGGTTAATCAGTTACCGTTAGCCTTACCTAGTTGATTCACCACATTACAGGTAACTGGGCAGTGCCCGTAGCCAAAGCCAAAACCCTCACCTCACTCAGTTTTTCTTGTCACCCGCCCGCCGTCTTAAATTGCCGCTTCCCTTTTTCTTCTTCCACCATTGCTCTACATCGTTTTCCTTTTCACCTCTTGCGTCCCTCCTCTCTGCTCTTCCTCTTTGCCTCTCTCTCTCTCTCTCTCTATCCTTTGGTTTGTTCTGCTCTATTCACAGTAGTCATAACAAAGGTAGATCGTCTCCCCTCCCTTCATATTTTGTCATAGGCACCACTACACGGGCGCCAGCGCCCTTGAAAACCTCGGCCTACCCGTATAGGCCTCCTCTCTATAACGACCCTACCACTAAGACGAAATCTCAAATCTCTTTCTCGAAAGGCTTGACTTTTCACTGTTCCCGTCTCGCCTCGTCATTGTGACTCAGGTTATCTACAGCAGTGCAGTGCTCTACTTGACTGTATCCATTCAGCGACGGCAAAAGCGCTCTCCTACAGGTCGATATCAGTTCGTGACCTGCATCCGCTCCGTCTTGGCGTTCGGCATCACCAACATCTACCAAGAGACCCAGAGAATAGTAACTGAGGACCCCTCCGAGTCTCTCTCTCTCTCTTCTTTTTTTTCTCTTTCTTTTTTTTGTTGCCTTTTGTTCTCGTTCCGCCCTTCTCCTTTGCCTTTCGAGCGTCTAGACAACTCTGCCTCGAAATATTGGCTTTCTCGGCATCTTTCGGCACCTGCTATCGCGTCACGCCAACAACCCGCCACTCTCGAGGTCCTGTACAGTACTGGCCAGCTCTTTATAACCACTATCACCATCTGCGATCCGGTTCAGTCCAATTCAATACGTATCGACGCTCTTCTTGCGCTTTGCCTCGTCCCCACTCTCCGCCAAGATCCTGGACCCAAAGACAGCTCAGAGATCCCCCACTGTCCTGTTTTTGCCCACTCGCTCGTCAATCTTTGTTCTGAGCGGCGGTGCGCTTTTCAGAAAGTACTATTAAAAGTCGCTTTTCTGCGTTCGGCATTTTTCTCCGTCACCTGGCACTTGGCTTACTGTCGTACGCTGGCTTCGGTCGTACGCCCACCGCAGACCGTTGCTTTTAGACTGATCCGCCGCGCAACAATCCCTTGCTCGAGTCGTGCTCACTCACGCCCGCCCGCCTTGTGCTTGTGCTACCACCCGTGTCTGGTGTCGCACTAAGTTGCCGCATATCCCACTATCGCGACACTTTTCTCGATTCTTCGCCTCAACTACTCACCTCAGTATCCAAAACACCGACACTCGACGTGTATTCATTTACAAAAATGCCTACCGCATCTGGGACCTCGAAACCACCCTCTGCAACGAGCTCAAAACCATCCTCGGTCAAGTCTCAGGATGGCGTCAAGAAATCACCAGGTCCAACACCGCAGAATGGTGCGACCGCTACCAACGGAAACACCCCATCGGACACCCACTTGAAACCAACAACCTCTGTCAAGAATCGCCTTACTCGCATGTTTTCGTCCAAGGATACATCAAGAGTTCCCACACCCGCCCCCACGACCATCGACCTTCCCAACCGCCCAAGAGCTAACTCAGCGAATGGTAACTCAACACCTGCAGCGAAGACATCATCGGCCGAGAAGGGGAGCGACAAGGCTGTGCAGAAACCCACCGATAAGGCCACAACTCCCGGTAAATCCACACCGAAATCGACCGGCAAAGAACCTTCTCAGCGGTTTGTTCTGGATCCAGAGTTGCAAGGAGGCCATGAGCATCATCTAAAATCAAGTCGACGTCAGGAGAAGCTCTCAGATATGTGGAGAGCACTCATTGGCAAGAAACACGAGGAAACGCCCGAACACGACCTGTCACTCGTCTCAAATTGGGTCGACACACTGCAACAAGAGAAAGATGACGCAGTAGACAAGAAAAATGGACCCAACGCAACAACGACTTTGGTTGAAAAATATGGCAAATGCCAGGAAGTAGTCGGGCGTGGTGCATTTGGTATTGTTCGAATCTCTCACAAGAAAATCGGAGGCAGCAATGAAAAGCTGTTTGCTGTCAAGGAGTTCCGACGCAGACCCGAGGAGACGGAGAAGAAGTACAGCAAGCGTCTAACAGCTGAATTTTGCATATCGTCATCCCTCCGACACCCTAACGTTATTCACACCCTTGACCTGCTCAAGGACGCCAAGGGCGATTATTGCGAAGTCATGGAGTTCTGCGCTGGAGGGGATCTCTACACCCTCGTCCTATCAAGTGGAAAGCTAGAAGTTCAAGAAGCCGACTGTTTCTTCAAGCAGATGATGCGTGGTGTTGAGTATCTACACGAAATGGGTGTAGCTCACCGCGATCTCAAGCCCGAAAACCTGCTGCTTACCACTCGCGGCGGCCTAAAGATTACGGATTTCGGCAACGGAGAGTGTTTCCGAATGGCTTGGGAAACAGACGCGCACATGGTATCTGGTCTATGCGGTTCTGCCCCTTATATTGCCCCCGAGGAGTACACGGATAAGGAATTCGATGCCAGAGCCGTAGATGTGTGGGCCTGTGGTGTTATCTTCATGGCAATGCGAACTGGCCGTCACCTCTGGCGACTGGCCAAGAAGGACGAAGATGAGTTCTATGCTCGATATCTTGAGGGCCGTCGAGACGAGGAAGGCTACGGTCCAATCGAGTCTCTCCATCGGGTATGTTCACGCAGTAGTGTTGAAATTTTGCATCACAAACTAACATGAAGTCCAGGCGCGCTGTCGAAATGTAATTTACTCGGTTCTTGACCCCCATCCCACTCGTCGTTTAACAGCTGCCCAAGTCCTTAAGTCAGAATGGGTACGCGAGATCAAGCTATGCAAGGCTGGTGAAGAGGGTCTATGATGACAGGGAACGACTTTGGTTGCCTTTTTGGCCTGAACGGTTCAGACTCGATAAGCAGTTGACTCGAGGCCATTTAGATAGGATAACCAAAATCGAGTGGGACGAAAGGACAGGTTGGCGTTGATGGCGGCACTGTGAGCCAGGACACTGATGATTCCACGACCTATCGTTTGGGTTATTTCCTTTGTCATTTGATACCGAGCAATGGTGTTGGGCGTATTGTAAACAGAGATATTTTCTTTTATCGTTTTAAAGCATATCATGCCCTGGAAGGGTAAGGGTTTCTTGCACTTAGGAGAAGCACGACAAGTTTTGGTTATGCCCAGGAGTTGGTCGGCAGTATAGGGAGGCTCGGTCTGTCAACTATTCAAGAACAATTTTTGTCAAAGAAGGTTGTATTCTCAAGGCGGCACAGAACAAGGTAAGGCAAGGTAGGACATGATATGATGGGACAGCACGAACACGAACACGAACGTTTATGAATCATGGGAAATGGACGTATGGTTTGGTTAAGAGGTCTTCTTCGCAGAAGGTCTGAAGTCGATCAAGTGGACAGGAGAGATTAAGCTCAGGAGGGCTTTACTTGAGGACTTCTCAGTCGACGAATAAGGGGCAAGGGGGAGGTGAAATGGTTTGCCTGTCGTTGACACTCAGAGCATAAAGACACAGAAAGCAGAATAGACAAGACGTTGTTCACGTCAGCGCAAAGATACCATGTATATTCCTCCAACCCTCGGACTTCCTTACCCCTTTGCATACCCAAGCCAATTCCAGGCCCATCATGTTGCCGTCGCCTCATACATAGATGGACAGTCTTCTCAGGACGTAGAGCACTGAGCCTTCTGTTATCGTTCAAGAGCAGGTGGGGGAGGAATGGCAAACGCCCCCATGAACTGCCAGGCTCGACTCGTCAGCCGTAAGTTCCTAGATTGGACCTGAGTAGGCGAGAAGTGGTTCTATGGCTTTCCCTCTACAATAAACCAGCTCTCAAGCTTAGCCAAGACATTGGGTGAACTGACATAAATCCTGGATGACGGACATTGAACCCTTCAACGGACTCAGTAACGAATTACCAAGTGACGATATATGCCAAATTCGGCTCCTTTGAGGCAACGTCCAGTAAGCTTTAGATAATATGATGTGGCAAATTTGGGGTTTCAAGATATAGATATATTATGCCTATGAAATGTGTTGTGCAGGCTCATGGCCCAGTGCTTGATGTGATGAACAATCAAATCACAAAAGAAACTGAAGAGCATATGATCCAAATATCCTTTTAGAAGATACGTTAATCCCAGTTGAGTTGCGCCCGAAATAAAAAACCATACACCGCGCGAAGCCTATCGAGGCAATCGCCCACCGTTAAACCCAAACAAATCCAACCCGATAATGGTTGAAATCGACAAACATGCAAAAAGAAGCATAAAGAACCCCGTCCATCTTGCTCATATAGTTGGGTCGAATAGTGGGCTAGCCCTTTTTTGTGACCCCTTCCAAACCCCAGATCAAAGACCACAACTCGATCTGTTTTATTCCCATCCCTAGGTTACGAGGCCTTCATGGCGATCGCCTCAGAAATAGTATAAACCCAGTCCGCAACGACAACGTACAAGTCAATCAGCAGTCGCACATTGCGGACCTAGCAGCAAGGTTGTTCTAACAATCAAGTAGAACAACAAGAATACTGACGCACAGTTTCATAGCGTCATGACCAAAAACATTATGTCCACCCGGTAGACCCCCATTCGTGAACCGCAATATTTTCCACCCTTTTCGAGCCGATTGGGACACAAGCCACAAGATAATAATGTTGAAGTAATAAACAAGAATAACGCCTTGATTAGTAGGCTAAAAAGAACCAGAGATGATGGGCTGATCGACGTCGAGAAAATTATTGTGAATTATCGTTTGTGGTCGCCTATGAGTGAAACAGGTCCCAGGCCCGTTCACATAGTCGAATGAACTCTTCCTTCTTGGCTCGCTGGGTCTCAGGGCTGTCTCGTCCGGCGCCAAAGGGTCCACGGGCGCGTGTAGGCGCAGGTCCATGACCCAGGGGTGGGCTGCCGTCTTCATATTCGGCTCGGGTCCTTCGCCTGCTGGTGCTTCGCGACGCATCAACAGGTCGACTGCCAGGAGCGGGAGAAGGAGGCGTTGGAGGCTGGTGCCCACCGTAGTGGACAATCTTGGGGAGAAGCTCTGGTCGTCCACCGGCAAGGTCTTGTTGTGCCTCCTCAGCGGATCGGTACTCACGACCACGGCCAGGCGTCGGGGCCTGGGGAGGAGGAGGGTGACTAGGCGATGTCAACGGTCCGCGAGAGCTGGGACCACTGGGGTAAAGAGACTGAGACTGGGGGGCATTGTCGGGATGTGCTGAAAGCCCCTGACCAAAGACATCGCTGATGGGCGGCAATCGATTGGCCGTCTGGGTAGCAGGAATGTGGTGGATATGCGAAGTATTCGACAAGTTAGATGGCTGGTTGGTGATGTGTCGTGTCATGGGAGCAGGGTGTTGTCGCCCGGTGAAGCTGTGACCGAGAGGGGCAGACTGGATAACTCTCTCGTTGGCAAATTGTTCATGAGAGGGTGCAACAATAGAGAGGCCAGGAGGGGCCTTGTTTCGTCGGGACATGCCAGGAGTCTTGGCAGCGAATTGAGAGTTGTCCTTGTCGGGTCCGTCTCCTTTAGCAGACTGCTGGTGGAGCCTGGCTTCGATGATGTGTCGCTGTTGTTCTCTAACTGACATGCTTCGCTGTAACTGCTCCTTCATGACAGGATCTTGAGTGACGAAGCCGGGAGAGAGACACGCAATACCAACTTCTTGAATGGCCAGGCCGTCGCGAGCAGTCATCGGCCGTGCCGAGGTCGGCTGGTTGGATTTAGGTGTGTTCTTGGACAGGTCGAGTTTGCGCGGTCGTGGTCGCGTGTTGGTCATACTGGGAGAGGCAGGCTCCTTCTTTACGATAATTCTAGGGGGTGCGCCAGCGGATCGGGAACTGCAAGGGAACTTAGCAAGGGACCAATCAATTGACATGTTGAAAATAATATTGGATACTTACGCGCTAGATGGTGACGACTTGTTAGCTTGACCAGCAGCTTTAGGGCTGCTGCTGGTAGAAGACTGTGTTGTCGCATGCGATGTTGAAAGATTGAAGGCGGAGCGTTGTGCTGATGGGGAAGTGCCAGCGGCGGCGGTGGCCGACGTGGAGGGAGCGGGCAGCTCAGGATTGGAGAATCTTTCGTGGGGAGCGGGAGAGGGAGCCATGGCAATTGCAGCACTCATAATGAAAGAGCGAGTGCAGGGTTGTGGGAATTGGCGGCAGGTGGTTCGTATTGTAAGGAGATGATAGAGCTGCAAGGAGAAGCCAAAAAGGCAAAGGCAAAACCAGTCAGGCGAGCCAGAGTGAGCCGAGTAACTGGGTTTTTCTGGGTCTCGCGAGTCGTAGGCTTCCTGTCTTGGGGAGCACAATGAATCGGTCGGCGTGGACCGCGAAGTGAGACAGGAATAGAAGCGATCGTGGATGTGGACGTGGCCGAGTCGAGTCAACGCACGGCTTGATCAAGTCTTGTCGCGGGAAGAAAAGGAGGAAAAGAAGCAAGGCGTCCAGAACCAAGAGAAGAGGCTGGGCTGAACTAGAAGAGATAATACAATAGCTCAGCTCAAGCGACAAACCCAAGATACAGTATCTGGTTGGTCGGTTGGTGGATGGTTCGACGACGGCTCTTCCTTTGCGTTGCGCTCTGACTTGGGTCCAAGCTCAAAGCGGGCGGTTCAGCTCTGTACGAGATGTGACAGGGCAACAAATGAAGAAACAAGTTGATTGTCTTTTCCTCGTTGGGGGAGAGGGGAACTGAGGTATTCGGAAGAAAGAAGGATCAAAGAGAAAAGAAAAAGAAAAGATAACGAATTATTAGTCTCTCTTCTTGTTGCTCGGAAAGCCAGGGGCGTCAAGGTGGCTCAGGCGATCGACTGTATCAAATTCGGTACGGGGCGTGGATTTGGGCTGTTGGCTCCAGCTCGGCAGGGCCGCGTTTCGCGTGGTTTCGCTCAACTCAGTTCGGTTTTAGTTGGCTTCCAAATCAGTTGGTAGATAGACAGAATTGCTTGTTCCGTCAATTGGTGATACAGCAAGTAGGGCGACCGTCTTTTTGGAGGGTCGCTAGATTAATACCCGTGGGTAAATGCCAAATAGGTCAAGTTTGAAGGAAATTCAAATCGTCAATCGGGAAAGATTCTTGCTGGTAGGCTGGACAAGGAGGCCTGTAAGTACTCGACAGTACAGCGCAGCTCAAGCGGCTAACCAACAGCGTAAGATGCAAGACCGTGGGCCACAGGCGATGGATCAGCGAATGAAGAGATTCCCACAACCGACTGTTAATGTGACAAGGCGGAGAGGCGTTGGTGTCGGCGGTAGCAGCAGTGCAGTAGCGAGAGTTGAGCTATCACAGACAGTCGCAGCTCTGGTTGTACTTATTAGAGACAAGGACGTTGATGAACGAAGAGAAATGCGATGTTGACGAGAAACCAAGAGCCCACAACGAAAGGAAGAAAGGATAACAATAGAAAGAATTAACCAGCTGACGATGAGGGGTCGGTCGGGTACTTGGCGATGTTTTATTTGGTGCCAATGTATTTTATGAAGGGGGATACGGGGAATAGTGACACAAAGGCATGGCGCCTGGCTCGTAACTTGAAGCAATGGACCCAACCTGGCGAGACGAGCCAAGGGACATGGATGGGATCGAGAGAATAGAAAATGACTAGGGTGGCCCTGGTTGGCTGCTTTGCTCGAGCATTGTAGGGGGTGAGGCTATCCACGACCAATCCAGAGGCTGAGAAAGAATGAACTTCTAGACTGTCCTTCCAAGTTAAACTTGAGGAGCAGTTCTGGAACCCCTATTTAGGTATTTGCCAACTTCTGTCGGTCCGGAAAACAGGTAAAAACGAAGACAATGAGATCGTGGCCATTCGAGCCCTATTGAATTGACAAATTGACAGGCGGGCAAATGTTCTCAGAAACGGCACTGAGGCATGGCGTACCAGGGTCTGGGGTGGTCCTCACCTGAATCCTGCTGCTGGCTGCACGCGACCCAAGCCAACCGTCGGCCACTCGTTATCGACTTTGTCGACATGAGTTTTGCACTCACCGTTGCTGTCGGTTTGATAACGTACTGTACAGTATGTACTATCCATCTAACAAACCCTTCGACGTGGCCCCAGTTGCTGCTGATAGAATCTTCATCCCTGTTCAAGTCGTTGACATGCGCACGAGTTGTATCTGGCGGACGGTAAATGTGCTGTATTTTTCCGTGCAGTGAGTAGCAGACACATGCCGTGTCGTTGACTTGTAACAGCATATGGATTACGCTGCTTGTGGGCGGTCCTTATATTCAGATGTTGATCCCATCAACGTCGGCCAAGCTACCAACTGACATTTTTCCCCATGTGGGTTTGTTTGAGAAGGCCATGTTTGAAGATCTGAATTCGAGTTGACCGCTCATCAGTCCTGGTATAATCCTCATGTCGATCTCAGACACACAAATTCAGCAGATCTTTGCCGAGCAGCAACATGGTCTCAGATCACTAAGGAGGAGGAATTCTCTATGAGCCGTATCACAGCCATCCGTTGTACCGTGTTTCCGGTCACAAAGTCCAAGCAGGGCCCGTCCTACCAGGACGGGGGAGTGTGCGGACCGACAGGCAGGGTTGTCTAGAATCTTGAATGTATTCCATCTCATTCCTGTCAGGAAGCCTCTACAGTTTGTAACGGCCAGTATCAGCATCTTGAGTTAGAGGCTTAATGGAAGGCTTGATGCTCGCCGCTAGTGTACCCCGTGGCGCTGGTACGCTAACAGTCTCATGGTCGCTGGTTGGTAGCCCGGGATAGGCCAAAGCCGGGCCATTTGAAGAACGATGCAACTTGTGTCGTTAGTGATCCACGGCCTAGTCAACTGATAGTGTCCATCTGAATAGAGATGCAAAATGGTTATAGCCAATGATGACTTATTCGGGATTTGTCATTAGCGAACGACGGCCACTAAGAGAGGAGAGAAGGGAGGTCTCCATTAGATGATTCGACGTAGTTTGTTGGTGAAAAGTTTTGGCGTTTCTAGTTTCCAGCCAAGCGATAGGTGAGTGAATCGCAGCTGCCCATGCTCCATGGCCTGGAAACAGGCAAGAACGAAAGATGGCATGCATGTACTGTACAGTAAGCAGGTGAGATCGGGGGCCTTCCTCGTTGGGGGTGTTGTCCGTATGGGTGCCCTTGCCCTTTCATATCTGAAGACACCGGATTTGAATATTCCATCACTGGGAAAGTCCATTCCGAGGCAAAACAACGACCCTCATCATCCTCATAATATCAAGGAATCTGTCTCGTTCAAGGTTTAACGCTGGACTACGCTGTCTCGTGGCTACCTGTATTAGGTCCCTGATTGTTTCTCATAGGCAGTTATAGACATTGAGCATTCGTATTTCCCCCCACTATCTCGTCTTGTCCACTCTCTCGCACACTGAAACTTGCCCCTCACTCACCACTGAAAACCCCAAACAGCCTAGGGCCCTGACGATCTTTCGACGGACACGTCCATCCAAGTTCAACCTCAGCAAACTAGTAAAGTCGATATATCGACAGCACGGTCTTTGAGTCAAGTCGATGCGAGAGCGGCACTGATTAACATTCAGGCCGGCACCTGGTTTTAAGAGCAAATGACAATGGCTACAAAAGATAGAAAACAGAGTCTTGTTCATATATTATACAGTTCTGTCCTGCCTCGGCCCCACCTCAGTTGCACCAAATGTCAATGGTTCCCTCTGAGGACAAGATATCAGAATATTAATCTGCATATTTGTAGTGAGCACTTTCCACCATCGCTATTTTGCTAGCCCTAAGGACAGCTGCCTTGTATTATACTAGTATGTAACAAGTCGTCTTATGTCTGGTTCAGCATGTTCTCTAAAGAGATCAGGATCTTCACTCAACCCACTCCCTATGGCAGTTTATTGGGATGGATGATCTGCATTCGTCCTTAGGTTCGTCGCTCATGTCTGTCACAATGAACCAACAACTGACAGGTTCATCTACAGAAATTAGAGGGTTGTGTGCTGAGACTTGAGAGGTTCGAGAACAGCCCTTGCTGCTGTCAAACAATCTAAGGACATTCAATGACATCGGATGTCAAGATTCAACGAGGCTTTATTTCTATCACAAAACCCGACAATTTGTCCTGACAGCATTACAGTGGCCGTGATAGGGTCTTACTTGCATGACAGCTCTCCAATTCCGTTCTCGAGCCCTCTGACGATCACTGTGTTATCCCCCCTGTCTCTGATCGGGACTCTCCTTGTCCGTCCTGACCAACCACTCATGGCAAGCTCATTTTCATTGTCGTTATTAGTGGTCCGCATTCATCTGATCTACCACTGTCTGTGAACAGCAAACAATCCCGATGCTTTGCTTCAGCACACAGTGCTATGCTTATCACCATGAACGAGTAACACATTGATGCCGAGGCAGAGTCGTTCACGATTCATTAGAGAATTGCCAAGAGAGCGTGACAAGGAAAAAGAAAAAAAGCTGAACGCCATGACCCCTTGCGAAATGAAGAGAGGAGCCGCACATCTCCCGCCATCGACGCCTCAGGTGGCTTTCTGATTGTTTTAGCCAGAAGGTTACTGGCCACGAGGTTCCTTCTAGCGGGGAGTATAGCTCTTAATCAAGCTCTTCGCCCCTTGATCCTTTCATGCCACTCCCATTTCTGCTTCGCCTTCAGAGACGTTTCTACCCTTCAGGGCCAGTTTGCCCACTGTAATTCTCCTGTGTCGTTCGTTGCACTGTAGGTACTGTAAATATATTTTGTGCTTCATCTCACCTGAGACGGCGTCTCAGGTTAGGTTCTGTGGAGGGTTTCCTCCACCTGTGCTGATACCACACCACCTCGCACTACTGCAACCCAACGCCGCACACGTACGTGCTGCATCCAATTCGTTCTGCAGCCACCCTCTTTTGGGCGCCGTCGTTTACACTTGTTTCGAAATAGTTGTGGAATGGCGTGTGATTGGTCTACTTCGGTCACTCTCAAACATGATCAGAGTTAATTCGTGTCACTACCATTATGGGTTTAGCCGTCATCTCGACTTTCTTCTCCACTTAGACCTTTGACGCACTCACCCTTGACTGCTTTTTTGCATCAAGTTAAGTTTTGCGGATTAAAGTGAGGGCATTGAGACTTGGAAATCTTGCGCTTTGTTCCTCTCTTGCGCAGCTACAAGAGTCATAGCCCTAGTCCGGGAACACCCTTGATATATAACCAGTCATTGTCTAAAACAGGCGGGTTTAAAATATATTATTACAAGTCGCCGTCGTAGAGCTCGGGATCCTTGAAATTATGGAAACAATTTGCCGACACCGCAAGGTTTAACTACACTACTGTATATGCGGTGGTACTATGCGAGCACGGACGATATCGGCTTGACACTCTTGGGACTGTGAGTTTGTCAGGGACAATAGAAACCTGCTGTTATTAGCTGATAACGCCCTTGCATATATATGTGCGTCTTGTAAGTTGCGTTGCTTCATGCGCTGTTCCTCTAAGCGGTGCACGTCTTCTCTGCTCATCAAGTTGCACGAGTGTGCGCGACGCCAGATCTTAGCCTCGTCGTCCAATCTAGGGTGACCTATATTTGGTATGTGTCTCCTCTGGTAATCTCGCGCGGTTGTACCACTTTATGTTTGATAGATGAAGTCGTAGGGGTAGAGTTACACTTATGACACACTGAACCATTTAGTCTTATTGAGCGAGAGTATCAAATTGGCAATGGCAATGTCTTCGTAGCCAGATCGAGGAGAAGATTGATCCAAATTTAGGTCCTCGTTTACTATACTCATGTCATCAAAGTCTTTGGTGTCTTTGGTGATCGGGAGTGTCAGTTAGGAATATCCTCATAATACAAGCCAACCACTTTTCGCCAACGTCAATGAAAAGAAGACTAAATATATAGCTTCTCACAATGAGCTACAATTCTGACAATTGGGTCTATGACTCAACACAAACATTACACCGCCATGCTGAGAACCTCAACAATTGGTACTCCACGAGTCGGGGCCATAGGGTAGGCAAGTTGGTGCACGTACCAACCACTTCCTATGTATGTGAGACATGCAATATGGGGGTAGCAGAGGAAGCATAACGTAGTTGCTTTTGCGCAATTAGGTTAAGGACACAGCCTACCCCATTAATGATGATGCAAGTTGAGTGGAATGACCATTCAGACCCTACCTAGCGAGGTTACAATGGCAGGAGAGGCTGATGATCACTGGGCAAAGCCAATTTACCAATTCCATGGAAAATCTCGCGGGGCATGAATAATGATCCTCGTATTAGAGTAACATCGTGGGCAGATCGAAATATTGGTTTTGTTTCCTCCTGTCAATCTTGGAGGAGATCGGAGCTATGATGATTCTAGAGCGGTTCAGATCTTCAGAATGATGAGACAGTTATTACTTGATCTGCAAAGCTTCACTTTGGACTCCATAGACCCTGACTTAGGACTGAGCCTTCGGTGTGAAATCTGAATATTCGTTTGAGATTATCCTGAGGAACTACATGCCAAAGCTGAAGTTCTCGAAGAAGATACTCTTGTAAGTGGTTATTGCCGACTGCAAGGTCGCAGTAGCCAATCAGAAAGTCAAATCTAATATGAAAAATCGACGCCCCACAACTTTTGCTCGGTGCGCCACAGCAGCCTCACCCAAAAATTTCCATCAAACAATTTGACGGTAAAAGATATCTTGCTTGATCACAACAGAATTGGATATTCATCCAGCACGACCAAGAAAACCAACAGACAAGTGAAATCTTGAATCTCTCAATTATAGGATTTCCATAACTACTCAAAAATGCCTGCACGGACCAAGGATGAGCAACCTCAGGCTGAGGATACCAACATGGAGGATGCCCCAGCCTCTGCGCAGCCCGAGACAAACGATGAAGATGCCGAGGAGGAAGAAGAGGAAGAGGAGGTCGAGCCTCAACGAGTTAGAATCGTGAGTTTTAACTCTGAATAAAATGCTACTTGCGATAGATTTACTGACATGATATTCAGCTGCCTGGTTCAACAGACACTGCTGCCTCATTTGAGTTCATCGATGAAGGCCATACCCTCGGAAACGCTCTGAGATACATCATCATGAAGAAGTATGTATTCCAAAATGCCCTGCAAAGATCTCACTAACATGCTATAGCCCCGATGTTGAGTTCTGTGCTTACTCTATCCCTCACCCATCTGAGCCAAAGATGAACATCAGAATCCAAACCTACAGTATGTATACATGATACCCGCGTCACCGAACTCGCTAACTCTCCCCAGGTGGTACTGCTGTTGATGCGCTCAAGAAGGGCTTGGTTGATGTCCAGGAAGTATGCGACGTGGTTGCTGATGAGTTTTGGACCAAGAGAGAGGCCTACAACGCCGAGCAGGGTATTGATCGATGAATCTGGAACCCGCTGCCCAGGTACTTTAAAAGTTGTTGCATTCACAGGGAGCATAATGGAAATAGAGGCGTTTTTAGGAATTCCTTTCAATGAGATATTTACACAAGCCCCTTATTGCTCAAACCTAGTTGCGACCCTACGTACTCTGTTAGCCATAATCCCAACTAAAGGCTCCGATGATTCGGCGCTTACCTCGAGGAAGCCAGTCATGAAGCTGCTTGGTAGTCGCTTGTCACCTCGGAAGTTCTCCTCCTTGAAGTAGGCCATGATGTGGTTGGTCTGCTTCCAGAAGTTCATGGTCTCCTGTAGTCGCGGGGTCAGTAAAAACACTCCTCTCGTAGGATCAGCTCATTCCAGCTGTGAGGTCTGATCGCACCTGGTACTCAGCGTGTGACTTGAACAGAAGAACGTCAACAACAGAAAGCTTGTTCACGAATCTTTGTCGCTCAAATTCCTGTCGCATACGGGTTCGGATGGCGGAGACGGGCATGGGCATGTTGTACATGGTTTGGACTTCGGGGGCCTAGTTCGCGAATTAGCAGCTGCCCGCTCGCGCATTGCCATCGTCCAAGGTCTGCAAGGAAGAAAGAAGGGAGGGCAACGGCGATACAGTCGATTCGAGGCTGTCTCGGGGTTCGTAAAACGTACAGCTCGAATCCATTCTCGGTAGGAGGCCAGCACTCGACGCTTGGCGTCGGACCAATTGGCCGCTATTCAGAGCATCAGTAAGGTCAGAATCATAGACCGAGGAAGGCCAACTCACACTGCGCCGTCTTCTTAGCAAATTGGGTCGGCGTAACGGCCATGGTGGGCAATCAATGCTCTTAAACGTCGGAAACCGCTCTGCTCTGACGTTTACCAGATTCCCGAAGCCGAGATGCACGAAAGCACCACCGTGATACGGTCACGTGGATGGAAGCCACACACATGCACCGCCACAATTCAACACTTCCAGTAACTTGTTAGCTGTTCGTCAGCGAGCATTTATGCTAAGAGGCAAGACCTCAGACGAAGCTCAAGAAAAAAAGCTAAGGCCGCACCAATACACTTGGCTTGAGTTTATTAGTGGTTTTTCCTGCTTGCCTACTAACGTACGATGTCTGTCTTATCGAGATTATATCTAAGAAGCCGAGAGCTCGCTATAGTGGCTAGTGTTGTCAGTGGTTGGGTACCTATGCAATAGTCCACATTCCAGGGGGTAACAGAAAAGTTAGCCTCTGAGCTATAGGTTACAAAAATAAATCACCTAAGCCTCTGCTCCAAGTATGCATGCACCGTGTTACTAATTTCGTCTCTTATGCTTTTAACAGCCAAGTTTTCTACCTCTACTTTTCTGCTCCCCAAGGATTCTGTAGGTATTCAACCATCGCAATTGCCTACACCACAACAACACCAAATACAAAGAACAAAGCAAACAAAACAACAAGATGCCCGCGATCCGACATTCATCGAAGCGCAAGCCACCGCCTGATGGCTTTGAGGATATCGAGAATGACTTGCTCATCTTCTCCAACAAAATGAAAGACGCTCAAAACAAGCCGCCACCTTCAGGGCCCAGGCACCAAGCGCAATGGGAAATCTTCCAGATTTCGCATCAGCGCAGTCGATATGTGTACGAATTATACTACGAGAAAGAGGCGATCAGCAAGAAACTATACGACTGGCTGCTAAAGAACGGATACGCGGATGCCATGCTGATCGCGAAGTGGAAGAAACAGGGCTACGAAAAGGTTTGTACTCCCAGTCACTTCTCATTTGGCGACCGAATACTGACGTTGCTTAGCTTTGCTGCTTGCGCTGCATTCAGACAAAAGAAACGAATTTCAATAGCACATGCATCTGCCGCGTCCCGAAAACGGAGATGAAGGGCGACGAAGACATCGAATGTGTCAGCTGCGGATGCAGAGGCTGTGCGTCAAGCGATTAAATACCGTATGGTCAATTCTTGAAGATGATCGATTGAAAAGACATTCGAGAAGTGGAACGGAAGAGATGGCGTCTGGCGCATTAATAAATCATCAACACGCGATATTTACGATTCAGGGAAGCAAGCGATACACATCGACACAATGAGGTAGAAAATCCTTTCATTGACCACATCATATCTTCATAACATCGTGCTGATACTCCTATCCAGCTTGGAGCTCGTCCTCATTCTATTTTCTGGAAAAGCCAGCTCTTCCACGTCCAAAGCGGACGCTTGGTGGGACAAAGGACAGTGACGACATTGCGCCTGTGAGGTCTGCCATCTCTGTGTCCGTAGGCTTGTTGCCGCTCTGCTTCATTTCCGTTTTCTGCAATGTTGGTGACTTAGGTGACTTGGGTGATTGTTGTGGTTTGGGTTCCTGCTGCGGAGAGGTACTCTCCCCCTCCTTCAGACTAGCCCGTCGCCGAGAGCTCTTGATAGCTTGGGAATTGGTTGACGACCGGCGGCGATGGTGACTACCGTCATTCAACAGAGACCGTCTACCGTCAATACCATCTTTGGTGACAGCGAAGAAGAAGTTCTTGGGGTACATGTGCTTGTCGATCATATGCATCCGCCGCTTCTGATGTGTCATGCACTTGCGTTCACATCCTTCAACAAAACATGAGTACTGTAATATAACAGTCAGCTGGTCTTTCATCTCGACATGATAGTTTCTGGCTGTGGAACTTACAGTATGCTCCCCCTGTTCCCTCTTGACGGTTACTAGCGGGTCATGATACTCCTCAATATGGACATTGAGAAGATGCTCGCTGGGGAAGTTCTTGCGGCATTCGAGGCACCGGTTAGTATGAGATTTATTGTAGTGCACCTCGTATTCATCGTAGGATCTAAAGGATAGGGGCTCCCTGTGGGGAGGCAAGTTGCATCTCATGGCGACTGTATCCTCTTCGTCGTCGATGGCGGAGTCGAGTTGAGTAACCTTATATACTGTTCTAAGGGACGGTTCCGCTTGCGTGTATTCAGGATTCGAATCTAACTCTTCTTCGAGCTCTCGTGAGCGCTTCATTCTCTGCTGTGAGCTTGATTGGAATGGTAGAATTACTTGAAAGCAGGTGCTTGACACAATAGATGCGAAGCGGTGAGTGCAGGGTAGTAGGCGGCCTGCTTTGTCGTCAAGTTGTTAAGAGGAAGCGATAGCTCTATGCTGTGGTAGGAATAGGTATACGTAGGTCCGCAACGCATAAAGGAAAATGACAAACGGAAGCTGCCAAAAAGCCGTGATGTCTATGGATCGTTTGAGAACTCTTACATTGCCTGAAGTTGGACATCACCTAATCCAATGGTGGGGGTTCTCTCAAGGCGCTAGATGATTGACAGGCCGGGTGAGGGGCACATGGAAACCCAGACAAAGATACCTTAAGCTGGACAGGCTCGGAGCTGGAGGACGCCCAAGCACGGACCACGTGGTGAGTTGAATCTAGGTACTCAGGTTGGTACTCCGTAACGTTTAAATTTACAGCGGAATGAGCACCTCACGGTGGCATTTGACCCCGTTGTTGATTTTGTGTTGCTTAGCGAACTATGAAAGAGTTGTGATGCTTTGTGTGTAACTTTCCTAAAAATATAAACTATGACTCAATAATAATAGAAGAAACCTTTGATTAATAGGACCTCCATGCACCACGACAAACCCCTGCAGCTGTATGACGGACTCAAAGTCGTTGAAAAAAAGTAGCCTGTGGAAATCTTCGTTAGTGGCCGATAATGATGCGTTCAAGCACACGATATTCCAGGGTCCAGATGATTTTCAGCACCCGACCCGAAGTAAACCCACGGGGCAGTGAGACGCCTGTTACTCAATGACAAACCCTTCTGTGTGCCTTGGAAAGTCTGGGCTGCGACCTGACGTTAGGTAAAGGCTCCCGGCCTGAACTTCAACCTCAAGTCACAGCGATACTTTTTTTTTTCCCGCTCTCCATTGCATTCACTCACTAAGGTTAATTATATACGCTCGGTCTGCGGCGCAATCAAGAGGACAGACCTGAATTATACTTGTCGAAATTTCATTTGCGTGCATTTAACTTTCTTCGCTTTATATTTACTTCTTCTGCTTCTCTTCTCTTCTCCTCCTCCCCCTCCCCCTCTCTTCGCCAATGTTTGTCTTCTCGGCCGACGATTCCATTTTCGCGAGCCGAGTCTGGTGCCAATCCTCAACCCAACAGCCCGACCTGCGGATGAGTTATGGACCGACGCCCTCTCCATGATCTCGCCGCAAAGAAAGCATGAACGAAAAGCATTATAGTTCGATATCGACGCTATAGAATTGTGCCGCGACACCTTTCGTCTTGCCTCGTATCTCTGCGTCCACGTCCACGTTTACGAGTGGCCCCTTGCGCTCTGCAACTTTACACCCCGAACCTGCCGATTTTGCGACCATGGAGTCAGAGACCGCGACTGCGAACGGCCAGACCGCAACTCCTGAGCATGCGGACCTCTCTGGTAAGGCCAGACAAACGTGGCGGTAAGTTGAATGGTCGTGGTGGTCTTGCTGAAGCCCTCAAGAATCATTCCTTGTTTTGTGCAAAGTACCCCGCCAAATATGCGTTCGATAACCAGGGCTTGCGCAAACATTACACAGTATAAGCACCGAAGCAAACAATCAGAAGCTGATCTTCTTTAGCACGGCAGTTAAGCTGCGAAAGATTTTGACAAAGCACCTGGACAAGCTCCCGAAAGACAGCAACTCTGGCGTTGACATATCCCAGTTTGAGACAATTGACTCCTACCTGGACAAGTGAGGATAATTGCATGGAATCTGGTGCGTCCAGAAGCTGACAACTGTTAAATAGATTCCGCCTTGCCTGCGTGCAAACCATATACCTCGACTTCGAGTATGCTGTCGCCGAGCGTACCGACCACACTATGTGGACGGTACATACTAGTATCAACAACGAATACCGACGAACCCTGGGCCGCCTCCGACACCTGGCGCAAAACTCGGACAAGCAAAAGACCGATAAGACGGCAAACGAAAAGCGCAACGGTGATAAGTCCAAAGGGGAGAAACAAACTACTCCGAAGCAAAAGAATGACAAGCGCAATGTGGAGAAACGCAAGTTTGGCGATAAGTACCTGGGCTTTCTACATGTTGCTCAGGAGTTCTACAAGGGATATGTGCAGCGACTTTCTGCTCGATACGATGTCCCAGAATTGAAGCGCATTGCCAAGGGAATTGACGTCGACGGGTCTTCTACCAGTGATGCCATCAGCCCTGTCCCGAATCAGATCTACCCGCTGGTCATAAACTCTTGCCATTTCACTCTCATATGCCTTGGCGACCTGACACGGTATCAGGTCCAATCGGGACTGAAGAAGTCGGGTTACAGAATCGCCTTGGCCTACTACAGTCTCGCACATGATCTGAAACCGTATTCCGGTTTCCCTTTTCATCAGATGGGTATCATTAGCCTTGAAGAAGGCAAAGACCTAGATACCGTTTACTACTTTTACCGAAGCATTGCAACTGCCGATCCTCACCCTAACGCAAAGCAGAGTCTCGAGTCCAAGTTCAAGACTCTGTTCCAGCCGGACAAGAACCCGCCTAAGAAGCAAACCCGTGCACCGAGCGATGCATTCGTTACTTGGTTCACAAAGCTTCATGCTTCCTACTACAGGGACGAGACCATGGCAGGCAGTTCCGAGCTCGAGAGAGAAGTTCTGCATCGGCTTGACATGGCCTCTAAGAATCCCGACTATTCCCAAGTTCTGTTCAAAATGACATTAATCAACATGTCGAGCTATCATATCGCCTCTCAGAAGTATACTGGTGAGTACCTTCCATAAACTTGTCTTGCTATGACTTTCTAACGCAGAACAGAGGCCCAATCACCAGCAGCATCCCGGTTTTGTCACCATACCCTGCGTATCAATGCACAGTTCATCCTTGCATTTTGCTCAACCCTTGCTTCTGAGCTCACTGATATCGTTGAGCGTGAAAGCCATGCTTCTGAAGATCCAGCCACTGCCAAATCGTCCCCCGTCATTGAATCAATTTTGCCTTTGTTGCGCATCTACGGCATGTGGCTTGCCGCACGGCGCCAGGAAATCTTTACTGCCGGTCAGGCTCTTGGTACTGTCCTGCCGGACATGGTGAAGGCCATCTCCAAGGTCTTTTCGTTGCTATGCAATGACAAGTACACCCAGGAAGCGCTGGCATCATGCCCCTATCTTCTTACTGAAGATGTCGAGACTCAGGGGTTACTTCCTCTCGCCGAGGACAAAGTACCTGAGGCATGCCGGTATTACTGTTCCGAGAGTGGGGGTTTGAAGCCAAGACTACCATCCCAAGAGCACCGACTTCGCCCCTTCCAAGAGACACTGGCGAGGATCTTGGACATCCTTCGATGCGGCTACTTCCTTGCTGAAGATGGCTCGTGCCCGCTTAGTTACCAAGTCTATGGGCAGGACCTCATCTTTGAATACAAACCTCTGTCTGTACAGAACGAGCCGGCTCACCAACCCATGTCTATCGTGAACTCTCCTGCACGAGAGACAAAGAGCAAGACCAAGACCACACGCCATCAGCGCGAGGTATCTGAAACTCGACAAGTGGATCATCGCCCTGCAATTAACGGAACAGCGAGAAGGTCTTTCGCCGCATCTCCCAAGACTCAACTTCCCCAGGAGGAGCCTTCCCCTGATGATGCCGATAACACTGTTATCAACATGCTCACGCCTTTTCTGAGACCACCTACCCCTGAGAAGGCTCAGGCGAACCATCGGTCCACTGATGAATCCTCTTACGGGATGAACAGTACGACGGCAAACGAAGTATTTGAGATGCTTCATGCTGAACCAACCCCTACTGGGTCTTTGCCCTCGGGCAAGTTTGCGCCTTTGCCCTGGGCCTGGGTTTATACACCTACGCCTCACAGAGGCAGCGACGCTTCCGCATCAGCATACAAGGGCGCTTTTGATGCCCCCGTCAGCCCTAACGTTGCCTCAGGGGAGATGTCACGAAATGTCAGCACGTTTGAGGATCCCTATACCAACTCTGCGCCTCAGCTTCCCGCTATGCCGATCCCTCGAGCTAGTACTGGTATGATGCCAAGTCCTCGTGTTGCTTCTGCAGCTGAAGAGGCTCACCGCAACAATCTGTTGCAGACCTTTGGCAGCTCCAGCGCCCCTCGAACCTCTTCGTTGAGCCAATTGGGCCAGCACTCAAACCGTCTCCCTAACGATACGATCCCACAATCATATGGCCATCACCAGGTCTCGAACGGTTACCCTACATCATCTGCTATGTCTGGATTCTCTCACCAAAGCAGTCTATATCAGGGTACCCCTACCAACGGAGCTAGCTTTGGCATGCCAAATGGAGGCTACATGGACATGAACTGCTATGATCACAATCGCACTCAGGAGTCGGCGCCAGCCTCATCAGGTCGACGTTTCCAGATGGACGAGACGACGTCTAGCTACGATGCCGCCATCTTGCAGGCCGCATTCTACGGCAACAAGTAGAGGCTGAAAGTGTTTAGGCGAAAGAAATTGTTTTCCCACCGTTACGACCATTCTGCCCAGACTGTAACCGACAGTTGCACTCTTAGAACATCTCATTTCCAGAGCGGCCATCCAGGATTAAGCACAACTGGTCGCCAGATCAGCAATGCGCTGTATAGCAACAGCCCATGTACTTGTATGTGGCCCGGCTTTTTGGAGTTTGTCTGCGGCTATTCAAGATGTTGTCGACATGATTGGTCAGCTCGCACTCACAATATGCTGTCATTTCACAATGTGCAAGTCTCTCCATCGGGTCGGATTCTACGGCTGGTTCAGCTTACCGCAACGCAACTCGGTTCAATCTTATGAGGTAGGCAACAAGTGTGCTGGTTTAGACGCCATTCGTCGGTGCAAGATTTTGGGTTCTCAGGCAAGAAGTCATTCATTTTTATGTTCACTCAGATAATATGCTTGCCAAATACTCGATATCGTGGAGGATACCATGCCGCTTAGTGCGCTTGGGAGCCCTCAGTTGGGGTAATACGCTCCCTTTGGATGCAAACGCCGTTGTTGAAACCGTTTCCCTTTTCCCTAGCAACGCCGAACCACATTCAATCCCTCAAGAGGGATGTGCAAGATGAGTTGTTAACATGTTTAAGCAGCCTGGTAGGTTTGCTTGGGGAAAGGGTATCTATCAATGAGTTAGCCGAGAGTTGTCATAATGGTTGGTTGCTGAGATTGGTGCCCTTGTCGATAGGCTATAGTTTTGATAGGAAAGACAAGTAGAGTAATAAAAAAATGACTTTCGAAACATGATAAAACAAATGACGGTGCTTGGGGGTGAACTTACGAAGGTCCAAGCTCCTGGATGCTCAAACGAGCGAGCCATTGGCCCATATCAATGCTGGTCTCGAGAGGCTTGCCCTGAAGGATACCAGCTAGGAGACCACCAGCGAAGGCATCACCAGCGCCGTTGGTGTCGTTGATCTTCTCCTTCTCAATGGCGTGGACGGGGAACTCCTTAATCTCGTCCTCACCCTGGATAGCAACCAGGGTAGGGTCGGTGCCCTGGGTGATGATGGCAACTCGCTTTCTCTTGGTGTTCTCCTTGGGGAGGTTGGCAAGGTGCTTGACAACATCCTTAGGCTCCTTGCTGGGAAGGTCGTGAGACTCGGCGTAGGCGGCAGCCTCGGTCTCGTTACCAATGATGTAGTCCCAGTAGGGGGCGCTGGCATCAACAACTTCCTTGAAGAACTGAGGAATGAAAGGAGCAGAGAGCGAGAGGACGAAGGGCTTGTTGTTCTCAGCAGCCTGCTTGGCGAGCTCCATGATGGCAGGAGGGCAGACTTATACAGGTTAGCATGATTCGATACTGTAAGTGATATGCGTTGTTTCAAGCTCTTCTTACCGGTGAAGTGGAAACCACCGACGTAGTAGACCTCGGCGTTCTCAACGAGTTTCCAGATCTCAGGCTTCTTCAGGTGGTCAAGATCGTAGTGGTTGGCAGCACCGAGGTCAGTGCACAAGCTTCGGTTGTGGCCAGTGATGATGGCACCGCAACGGCCGGTCTTCTCCTTAGGGTCGACACGGTACTCAACTCGAAGGCCAGCAGCCTTGACAGCATCGTGAAGAATAGCAGAGTACTTGTCATCACCAGCACCACCGACGTAAACGACGCTGTTGGGAGGGAGGATGTACTGGGCACCTCGAGCACTGTTTTGGGCGGCACCACCAGCAATGAGCTTGGCGTCGTAGTTGTTGAGAAGATCTTCGTAGAGAGGGATGTGCTTCTCCTCAGCCAGGATGGCATCGTTAGGCTTGAGGCCATACTTATCCAGAAGGGCCTGGTCACCCTGAGCCTGGATGTCTATAAGGGGGGAGGAGGTAACCTGTTAGCAATTGATCGATATGGAACATATTGGTGTAAGCGGGTAATAGATTCAATTTCAACGGATCTGGTATAGAGAGCTGTCTATTGTCAGAAGTCTGGATTTCGTAAAGCTTACCGAGGAGAGGGTTCTCCAGACAGAAGAGGGAGTATTCTTTAACGGAAGACATTGTGTTTATTTGTCTTGTCTGGTATACACGATATGGTGAGGTAGATAAGAATAAGGGTATAGCTTTGGAGGGGAAGAGTTTGAGACGAATGGAGGGGTCGACCACTTTGGTGGGGTTCAGACGTGGGGCTTGTTTCGTCGGCAGCCGAGCGGGAGTGACGCTGGCAAAGCTACGAATCCACGTGCGATAGGTAGGAAGGGATCTGAGAGCGGAGGATGGTTTTGTCAACATCGTTATACTAAGATGGTAATCGATAGATAAGGAGGTATTAAATCGATTGGCGAACAATTTGTTTGACCAAGGGAGTATGTTTAGTCTGAGTTGCAATTAATTGATCGACGGCCAAAGCTCAGAATTCGATTTGCCGTCATACGATCAATGTGGTAAACTGCTACGATCTGGTGACCTCACAAGGAACATATACTACTGTCTATTCCCGGAATCAATCAACAGCAAGGTTTCCAAACAAAAAGATCCAAGAATATTTGGTTTAGCATCGGAATAGCTGTAAAGCTCACGTTGGTATCACATCAAGAATGAATACAACAAGTATAGCTTATGACTTGGCAGGATAGCAGGTGGACGGCACAATCGCTTTAACAAGGACATTATTTTACCAAGCATGCTTCTCTCATGGAAGCCTTTTTTCGGTATTCGAGGTATCTCACTTCTTCGTTCACATCTTTCACAGAGAAACGGCCTTCAGAATTTTTTTTGCGCCAAATGCCATAGTACTTGCCCTCGGAGCTACCAGCCATCTGCTCTTGGCAGTACCTTCAATAGATGCAAGCAAGCCAGTAAACACCATCCCAATGAGACCATGAACCCAGCAACCACTTTACTCCTTTGTCTTCTGGGTACCACGGAGAAGACCCGTTCTGCGGGCGGCAATAAGACCGGCCTTTTGACCCTGGGCGGCGTATCGGGAGATGGTAGAAGCCTTACCAATATGTTGGTGGTTACCCTGTGTCGATTGTCAGCTTTTCTGTGTTTCATCAAATCTGTGCGGGAAATACGTACACCACCGTGGGGATGGTCGACGGGGTTCATGGCAACACCACGAGTCTTGGGCCAGCTGTTACGCTTGACAGCGAACTTGTGCTTGGCACGAGAAGCCTCTGAATTGAGGGTCAGTAATCCATTCTTCCACTACTCAATACTCTGGAGAAACGTACTCAGGAGAGGCTTGTCAGTTCGGCCACCACCAGCGACGATACCGATCATTCCTCGGGCACCGGAGTGGACGACCTTCTTGGCACCGGAGGGGAGCTTGATGCGGGTCTTGCCCTCATCAGGGTTGTGGCCGACAATGGTGATGTAGTTGCCGGAGGTTCGGCCGAGAGCACCACGGTCACCGATCTTCTCCTCGACGTTGGAGACGACGGTACCCTCAGGCATCTCACCGAGAGGGAGGACGTTGCCGACGGTCAGAGCAGCCTTCTTTCCGGCGTAGATGAACTGGCCGGTGTACATGCCTTCGTTGGCGATGAAGGTCTCGGTAACCTGCTTGAATCGGTAGGGGTGGCGGAAGACGACCTTGGCGAGAGGGGCACCACGACCTGTACGACGATCATCGTTAGTTGTCGTTCCTCCATTTGCACACAATTTATGAATTTCCGTCGAATCTTTTCTTCTCGGGAACCTAATCGGGGAACTTGCCAGCATCGTGGACGATCTCGCGGACTATACCTCGAAGGTAGCCGTGGCGCTCGGCATAATCGAGGTTTCTGAACTTAGCAGGAGCCTTGTTCAGGCGCGTGTTGGCCGCTATCCTAGGCGTCAGTATTTTGATGTTTTCGATATCGCGGAAAGGCTCGTTCGGTACTGACTGAAGATGGATCCACGACCCTTACGCTGGTTGCGAATGACTCTACCCATCGTGAATAGGAGTTCTGTTGGGCTGCAGGTTAGTAAAGGCTATTCGTGGGCGAAGAGGTAAGGGAGGGGGGATATTTACCTGGCTTGTTGGTGGTTAATCAGAGAGACAGGCTGCGGCGACAATTTTTGTGCGAAACATTTCTCGAATGGGAAGCCACGTGATAGGGCTCGGTTGCTCTTTCCTAACAACTTATTGGATTAGTGGGGCAGTAAGGTTAGTTAGCGATCTTCCAACCAGCCGCCGACTCCCGGCCCCCAGAAATTATCCGATCACTGACTTTGGCGCGACGCGCGCCCAGCCAATGCCGACCTTTTACCTCTTTAACATCAATTCAAGCTAAGCTGAGGTCATCGCCAACGATGATCGTCAACACCCCGACAGCACGTCTTGACGTGTGGCATGCCTTTTGATTTTAATCGACATCTCATATGCTTTACTATATTCAGTTAATGATGAACGGGTAATAATTTATAACAGCAATGACACTTTTATCACCATTCCTGCCATCGCATTGAACAGATTTCGTCAGTCTTGCACGCATCCTGTTATATGCAGATTTACACATGCATGGTATCGCGTTGGGTTGCAATGACTTTGAGCGGGTCAAATCGCCTCGAAGTTTGGAGGATGAGATTGACCAAGTGGTTGATCCATGATGAGTGACAAGGGGGCGTTCATGGCAGAATATTTCTCAGTGGCATGGCTCTGTATTACAACTTTGAGCTTCGCGACAGCTTCTGCGATGTGTTTCCAGTGAAACATCAACCCTTGGCCCCAGATGACGGATACCATATCACCTTTTGAGACAGTCATTGGGTGGTGGGAAATTGCACTATTGAAGGCCGCATACAAGGCGGTGAAAACCATCGTGATCGTCTTCACATTCATGTGTGACCAGACCGGACTATCCTTACCGTTCAAAATATAGCATCGCAATTTATGACGATCAAAAGAGTTTTGAGGATGCGATTACCTACGAATACGGCAAGAGACCTTGCCTTGGAGGCTAATAGGGTGCCGAAGTTCGTCCAGCGCGCTTGTTGGAGATTTCTTACTAACTCGACGACATTGTGAAGATGAACGAGGCAGTTGAGCCGTCTATAATCGCACCAGATCGAAAAACCTCGATGTGCACTGGCCAAGAACAAGATGAATGGAAAAGAAACGTTGATTATGATACATCCAGAAGTGTCACTGGCTGGGCTATTTGACTGTGGGAAATAGGGTTTTTACAAGGTTCCGTACAGCTTCATACCCGCAGAAAGTGATGGTCTAGGGCCGTTATGGGTGCTCGCGAGGGGATGGCTCAGATGCAGGGAGCCCTCGGCCTTGGATACAACAAAGCACTGACTTGGCTTTGTTTTACGATGGTTGTTTGAATGCCTACCTACCTACTACATAGTAATTGATATTTGCCTAGCCTATCAGGATTCACAAGCCTAATCTGCGGCTCTTAAGCAAGGCTAGTGGATGCTTGTTCCGAGTGAGTGCCCGAGTTACGTCGTTCCTCCTTCGTCTCCCCCCACTCATCTCCATTCATCATCTCAACCTCACATCAACAAACACCAGCGAATCGAATCGTCTGCAAAATGTCTGCCGAGGACGATTCTTCCGATCTCTCTTCTTTGTCCTCTCTTTCACCCGCGCCTTCTGATATTGAGCTTGAAGAGCCAACTGACGAGCCTGTTGCCAAGCCCAAAAAGGGTATTCAGAAATACTTCTCCAAGGTTACAGAGCAGCCGCCTAAGGAGGCTTCGCCGCCGCCTCGAAAGCGATCACCCTCACCACCCCACGAATATGTGTTGGCGGATAACCCTGACATTGCAGTATGTATCCTATATTTGGTTGAGTTTTTAACGAGTTATCTACAAACGTTTGGCGCGCATGACTGCCTTTGCGACGCGCCTTCGTCGCGTTTGGATGGTATGGCAAATGTTAATCAACTATAGTTCATTGTAATGTTCAGAAGCCGCTTCAACGACGCATTCCCGAAATCACTCGCCCACTTTGGCCCCCAAGAACTTGAGCGCGACATTGTCGAACCTATACCTGGTGATCGAGCCGAACACTTCCTCTGCGCGTTGCTGGGGTTACTACTGAATCGCAAACAAGATGTCAAGTACGGCAAAACCTTGATCAGCAAGAAGTAAGATGCTAACGAATGTTTCGTCAGGCCTGGCCATTATGGCCGTGCTTTGGAAGATGCTATTAGCTCCCACAAAAACCAATGGGCGCCCGCTTGGGAGGACAAGAGCCCATTGTCTGGCGGCGCAACCTTCACCTCGATGAACCCTACACAACGAGTGCGTTGAGCCAATCACATTTTGTGCGCAATTGAAATGTTAACATATAAAAAGCTCACACTCCTGCGATACCTTATTCTATGGACTCTTTCGTCGTCCGAAACCGTCAAAGGACTTATCAACCAATCCTACAAGCAGAACCGACACGAAGACGACTTGAATCAGCCTCGAGCGGTGCAGCCATGGGGATCAGACGGAGACAAGCGTCGCTACTTTCTTATTGAAGGACAAGACGACACAGCTTTCCGTGTCTATCGAGAAAGCAACCCTGCTGGGACAAATCGAACATGGTACAGCGTAGCAGGTACAATTGAGGAGCTTAGAGCTCTTGCTGAGAAACTCGAGGTCAAGGATGGTGGGCCAAAGGCTACAAAACTAGCTCAGAAGATGTACACTGCTATTCCTAGATTTGAAGCTGGCGAAGAGGTTAGTTTGCTACTCGCCCTCTGGATGATTGAGAGGATCTTACCCGGGCCCTGCTTTTGTGTATTGTGCTAACGCAATCTATAGAAACGCAAGCGTCGCGATTATCGGCAGATGCGCAAAGAACAGTTCAAGCGACCCGAGCCTGGATTTTCGCTTTATGAGGGTCGTACCAGGGGCAAAAAGATGAAGTATACGTACTCGGATGATGAAGATGTCTTTACAACCGACTCAACTACTCGACGATCTACTCGCAACACCGGAACCCATACTCCGGTTGAAACTGGTCCGCTCACCACCGCTAGCGGCCGACAAATCAAGGCACCGACTCGCCTCAACCCCACGACTGGAAGTAGTGCCCCTGGCAGTGTGCAAGGGGACACATCCGAAGTCGAGAAGGAGACATCTGTTGGTCCAACTGGTCGACCTCGACGATCAGCGGCGGTGAACCACGGCACAAGCGGCTGGGCCGAACCCAAGAAGGTTTCTCGACGTAACGCCAGCGATGATTCCGACGAAGAGAGCGAGGCCGAATTTGGGGATGATGAAGAGGATGTTGACGAACACGTACCCGCAGGATCAGAAGACGAAGACGAAGACGAGCTTGATGAGGATGAAGCTATGGCGGATGACGACTTAGACGAGCAACATCAAAGCTTGGTTGTGAAGCTTTCAGTCACACCGCCCAAACTGCGGAATGTCCTCGAGCCCGACGCACAAGCTGGGAACAAATTGCCAACGCCCAGCTCTGATAAAGGGACCGGAGAATCTCGACCCTCAGATGAGACGCTTGTTGAGATGGAGGATGCGCCGGCAGCTACTCCCAGCAAGGAACCTCAGCCTACAACCCAGCAGTCTCCCAACGCAGACCCCGATTTTGCTGAACGTCAGAATTCGACACCGGGAACTATTCATGCGACGTCTTTGGCTTTTAGAGGGAGTCCAGAAAAGACGCATGCGCAACCGGCTCCCCGGCCCCTCGATGTTAGCGTGAACCAGCAGTAGGAACTTATGGTTTGACAGATCTTGTTTTTTTGTTGGAGTTTTGGAACAAAGGAATCATATGGCATAGAGTTATTCAAGCTAAAGGCTGGCATCATGGCGGGATAGAACTGAGATATCAAAAGAATAAGGCATTAAAGGTATTGAGGATTACTAGCACTCGCACCTTTTATTTGGGCGGTACTGCAGGATCATTTGACAGAGGACAACAAACCTGGAATTATTGATATTCAGGAAATGGTTATGGTAATAGTTAGAGTGAGCGACTGCAGCGAAGGCATACCAGTTCATACGAATGATAAACTAAACTAGTATATACGGTTTCTGTGGGTTGTCCTCATGTGTCGTCCAATGTTTTCAAGCCAGGCACAAATAGCCATATAATCGGGCCTTACTGATGGCCTCATTTAAAAACATTCATTCGCGACAAGTATGCCTTATGGCTAATAGGTTCTCCGTGAAATGATGACGAATAGACTCTGTTGATGTTTTCCATCTTTCAATTCCTGAAATTTTCATGTACTGTTTTTAGGTCATGCGATTAATATTTGACACGGATGTTGCATCCTGTCGTATATACAATCTATTCATCTTAAACACAAACTTTCAAGCTCTCTTGCCATGCGTAGGTATTTTCCCTGTTTAATTGTTAGCTGCGGCTCCCAGGAACTACGGTGATTCATGACTTACAGTTGTTGACTCCCCACCACCAACGTCTTACTCGAGCACCTAATGTGTTTCCGTGCAGTCGAGCATTTCTGTTCCAGTGTTGCCAACCGCAAAGGAATAAGTTGTACACTAGACCCTGGGTCAACGGCATCAATATCTGCCACGCGTATTAGAGAGGCTAGCATAGTACGAGTTGTCAATTCTTGTGTACCTGGTCCCTTGTTGTTATGAGCACCACCTTCCACCATGTATCGGCCTTTGAGATGCTTCGTAGATAGCTCTGCTCGAAGCGCAGGTCTGGTAGAGGAGGGAGGTTGGAATGTCGTGGAGCGGGACGCAGAACACTATAAGGGATATCCTCCTCTTCGTCATCGTCTTCGTCAATACCATCGTCGTGCTCGTGCTTGACATGCTCAAGAGTCACAGGTTGTCTTCTCGCGGCGGCTGTAGACGGGTTGGCGTCGAGTGCAGGGTCGGGGTTGTGTTCGATGCTTGCGGCCTGGATGGTGGCCGCAAGTTCAGTAGGCCCTGATTCCATATCTGTGATGTATTTTTCGTCTTGTGTATGGAGATGAGGCTTTTGTAGACTACTTTTGCGTTATCGAATTGATGGTGGTTGATGATAGTGATTGACGTCGCATGGCCGAGCTGCGGAAGGTTACTGCCGGGCGGTAGACTTAGTTAGCGTATGGAGGTGGTGGGGAAGGTCTGATTGGTTTGAGTCTTACATGCGCATACCTACCTTAGGTAGTACTTAGTAAGGTTGACCTGTGAAGCTGCAACGACAAGAAGCCATAGTATTGATATTGGATTGTTTTATATCTAACTCGAGGTGTTATTTTCTATTGCATCGTCCAAGACTGACTAGTAATCTATCCGTGCGTGGCTACTGAAGAGTATGGATGCATCCTGTTCTCAGATCGGGCTAAGAAAGGAAGAGCTCATGAATACTTGGCCACCACAAGGGCACATATTCGCAAAAAGAGCAACACACTCGGAAGAAGGTTGCGTGGTCGATTACCGAAAGATCAAGTCATGCTTTTTATTGAGACAAAAGTCACTATACACTGTATTTAATAGCAGGATCTGCCTCTAGTATCTTCAGCCTCATACTCACACGCCTGAGGCAGCGCATTAGATACTATTCATAGTAGCAGTCACAAATCATATAATAGAACACTGCATTACTAGTATTTATCAACTGAAAGCTATAGATATTCTTGTTAACGTCCTGACCTCCAATATCGATTCAGAACAAACAACCTCGAGCCAGTTAGATAATAGAACATCCAAAGTGCTTCTTCAAATAAGCTGCGTTGCTGGTCAGCATTTGTATCGGGTGAAGGATAGGGCTGTGAGGCTCATGATCGGCAGTATTAGACCCGCTAGGCCCTCGTGATTGTAGCCATAACGGCTGTAGTTAAACGTGGGATACCCAAACAGCAGTACATGCGCGTGGATGAGAAAGTTCTCTACTGGTCCGGCGTCATATTTCAAGAAACATCCAAAACAAGCCATCTTACGGGGTACTCTAATGGTGTTGTTCATGGGACTTCTTATATCGGCTTTGATCCTCGAGTTTATTACACTATCTGAGAGCCACGCAATAGATTGTTCCTTTGCGGGCTTCACTATCCCACAGAGCCTCATCTGAAGTTAGTGGTGTCCAGGATCTTCGGAATAGCTTTGCTACTGATATTCGTCTACAGGAACGCATTCCGAGCCATCAGGTTCGATAATTCACTCCGGTTTAACTTCGAAAGCAGAGCGTCGAGGAACATAGTCCTGCGCTATATCTACCCAGGCCATCAAGGGCAAGCTGACCTTCAGACCTATTTCGAACGCAGGAAGGAGAAGATTCGACGTGACAATCGAAAGAATGCCACGATATTAGAGCACCAAGATACGTTTTGAAAAGCATTAGGCATTGTCATGCCACCAATTATGGCGGAAATGTTTGGTTCAGTTCTGTTCGAGCTTTTGATTGCTATCGGTTCGTTTGCTGTAGCTATATACACGCTGGTCATGGGTCTCTTCTACCAGAATATCGACACCAAACCACTCCTCGCTGCTGCGAGCTTTGGTCAGATTATGCCAATGCTCTTACTCATTGTCATTGCGCTGACTGCTCTCGAGGTTGGCAGTATGTTCCTCATTTGGAACTGATTGATTAACTGCTAACTATCTGCCAGCCGTCAAAACTTTCGAAGCGTAGAGATTGAGATGGAGCTGAAAAAACAGCCTGGTTTGGTACATAACCCTACAGTACTGGAGGGTTTGGCTACTTCATCGAGCCGAGTCTTGGTACAAGGGACACAAAGACATCCAACAGGCACTGCAGAGGATAATCTAGCAAAGTCTTATGGTAACCTGGTTTCTTGTCTTCTGGAATGCTGAATACTTATAGGTGTTAGGAGCATTATGTTCAGCAACTCATCAGAACTGGATCTCGGGATGTATCTATGGGTATACATGTATTTGTATAACCAAGGTGTATCTTGTTACTGTGTGAAGCAACGGGCTGTGTTGCATGCTTGTAACATTTGCTGATTAAGTTACAATTAGTAAGTCAGTCGATGGCATACTCATTGATTGCTATCCTTAGTGAATCAGAGGCACATGGGTACCTGCTAGACAGGCACCTTTTGCTCACTTAAAGGCTGCTCAGCGTTGAATAAAATAGCTACTACTGAAGAACACTCTTCCACGCTCTAAGACGATAGCATCCAGGACTTAACCTGTTTCCTTTAGCCTAGCCTATATCTCGTAAAGGCTGATGATCAATCATACTGAAAGCGGGTCATATATTGTATCCATTCATCATATGGGTGTTTGCAGAGGCAAATCCATGAATTCACTTCACTGTAGGCAGTTCCGAAGGTAACCAGGGGTATGATTCAGAAATCCAAAGCCTCCATGAGCATTGATTATGGGACCCACTCGGGTATCAACGAATCCAAGACAATCATGGTCAGGGTACCTGGAAATATTAAATACTGTCAAGCAAAATCAAGGTTACGTAGCACAAACTGTGAAAGCCTAGTCCAATGACCCAGGTTCCTGAAGGCAGTTGAGACCGTGGAACTAGGTTAGTGAGTGGCTACCGTAGCAGACCCCGGCGGGATCAAATGCGGATTGGCTGCCTGTGGGTGCCTACAGTACCCAGCTACATAGGTCATCGCTCGTTGTGCGAAAAAAAATCTGGCACTAACATCCAACTTTTGGGATCTTCAGGCTCCAGAGTCCAGACTTAATAGTTCAACGACTCCCAGGCTTCGCGAGGAGAACCCCTTACCAAAGAAAAAAACAAAACACTCGCAACAAGGTCTGAGCCAAAGTCCCGACCGCCAAAATGAGTGACGCTCAGGCGAACGAGGCCGAGAAGAACGTAAGTCAACTCTTCATTGTGCCCCTCTTCTTTCCTTCTTGTGTGGTGTTTGCCCCGCGATCGAGAAATTAAAGACCCTGTCATCATCCTTCCAGCACACACAAACAATCAAGACAATGGCTGACAACGACTACAATAGATTGAGATCTGGAAGGTCAAGAAGCTCATCAAGCGTCTTGAAGCTGCCAGAGGAAATGGAACCTCAATGATTTCCCTCATTATCCGTAAGCCGTCCAAGCCCTTTACCTCGACCTCAAAACAACGCACTAACTCGTGTGTCCTTTAGCTCCCAAGGACCAAGTCTCCCGAGCTGCCAAGATGTTGGCTGAAGAATACGTACGATTTCATCAAAGCAACGAAACTCCTCTGCAGCCACACTAACAACGTCACAGGGTACCGCCTCCAACATCAAGTCTCGAGTCAACCGACAGTCCGTCCTGTCCGCCATTACCTCGACCCAGCAGCGTCTCAAGCTGTACAACAAGGTCCCCCCGAACGGCCTGGTCGTCTACTGTGGTGAAATTTTGACCCAGGAAGGAAAGGAGCGAAAGGTCAACATCGATTTCGAGCCCTTCAAGCCCATCAACACCTCCCTTTACCTGTGCGACAACAAGTTTCACACCGAGGCCCTGGCTGAGCTGCTCGAGTCTGACCAGAAGTTCGGTTTCATCATCATGGACGGTAACGGTGCTCTGTTCGGAACCCTGAGTGGAAACACCCGTGAGGTTGTACACAAATTCTCAGTCGATCTTCCCAAGAAGCACGGTCGTGGTGGTCAGTCCGCTCTCCGTTTCGCCCGTCTGCGAGAGGAAAAGCGTCACAACTACGTCCGAAAGGTTGCCGAGTTGGCCGTCCAGAACTTCATCACCGCCGACAAGGTCAACGTTGCTGGTCTAATTCTTGCTGGTTCCGCCGATTTCAAGAACGACCTTAATGCTTCCGACATGTTTGACAACCGTCTTGCGACAAAAGTCATCAAGGTTGTCGATGTTTCCTACGGTGGTGAGAACGGTTTCAACCAAGCTATCGAGCTGTCCTCTGAGACTCTCGGCAACGTCAAGTTCATCCAGGAGAAGAAGCTCATCGGAAAGTACTTTGAGGAAATTAGCCAGGATACCGGCAAGGTTTGCTACAGTATCGACGACACCCTCAAGGCCCTTGAGCTCGGTGCCGTCGAGACTCTCATTGTCTTTGAGAACCTCGAGATTACCCGCTGGGTTCTCAAGGACAACAACGGCAGCGAGATTATCCTCCACACCACCAAGCAGCAGGAGCAGAGCAACCGGGACAAGTTCCTCGACAAGGAGACTGGCCAGGAGATGGAAATTGTTTCTCAGGAGTCCTTCCTGGAATGGATTGCTGAGCATTACAAGGACTTTGGTACCACCCTTGAGTTCGTTTCAGATCGATCCACTGAGGGCAACCAGTTCGTCAAGGGCTTCGGTGGTATCGGCGGTCTTCTCCGATACAAGGTCAACTTTGAGCAGCTTGCTGAAGTGAGCGACGACGACGAGTACTACGACGGTGAGTTGGCAATATCATGACTGAAACAAACCTCTAGAGTCTAACAGAAAATCAGATTGACCAGCAGATCCCCTCGTGACCAGCGAGGGATCGACTCAAGTTCATCCGTCCACGTACAACAACAGTGCCATGCGCCCCGAGGCGCAGAGGTCGACCGATGCCGCGCCGATGTCAATCGCCCAACAGCGCTTGGTGGAGAGGGACAGTCTCTCGCCTCTCCATTCTTCCCGCCAGGCATCGCGACCCAGTCCGCTTCGCACAATGATGACGGCTTGAGTTATGATCGACGGGAATAGAGGTACACAGAGCCCTCCCATTCCTGCACCTCAAGAAACCAGAATGTCAAGTCTAACGGCTGGTAGGCCCAACCATTAAAATTGAAGGATAGCGGCGGCACGGCGACTAGAGGATCGTGAGGGCCAACATGGGCAAAGTAATGCCCGGCCTGAAGATTTGTTAGTATTTGCGTAGAGTCGGTGTGAGATGGCTGCAAGGCTTCTCTCTTTTCGAGGTAAATAGTCATGAGCAGGCACGACACGTCGAGTCAACAAAATACAAGTCGTTTGTATGGCCACTTTGAATGTAAAGGGTGATGTGATCAGTTCCGTTTCAGGTGTTCTTGAGTATGTAGCCTTAACAATTGGCATTCCTTTCTGGTAGAAGATTAAGTTCAGGGGAACATACTTCATAAAATTGAAGCGAGCTAGGTTATCTATCGTACCGAGACCGCGTATTCTATCCAGACCCGTTTCCGGTGTTTCTGACCTATGCGCTGTGTGGGGGGTTCGCAGATGGGCGCAGCATGACATGGGTGTGCTACGTCAACGCAACCTTCAGGTCCCTGACCAGGACTGCTCGCAGCGACTACCATGGCCTATTGATGGCCACTTCCTGTCAACATCATTCCATCTCATCTTCTCACCGTCATAAATTTACATTTTTCTGCGCAATAAAAGACTGCAGCTCAGTGCCAACTGAAGCTGTTGTCAGGCGCTCCAACATAATTATTTCTTATAATGCCTGAATCACAGCCTGACTCCCCGCCAGCAGCGGCCAACCAGGCTGGCCGCGCTATCCCCGTCGGCCTCAACGAAGCAGCTCTCGACTCCCCGACCTTTCGAGTAACCGCTGCCAACTTTGGCGATCAAGTCGATGCGATCGAAAAATGGCTCAACGGATACGCCCAGTCGACCTCGAAGCTCCTGCAAGACATCCTTGCCCTCGAGGAGACGATCAATACCTTCCTTGTCAAGACGATGCCCTCAGCGTCCGACGGCGTTGTCGACAATGATTATACGTTTCTGGCTTTGAAGAGAGTGGGCGATGGCTGGCGCGAGTATTGGATACAGATGATAAGCACAATGAAGAAGATGGACGGTTCGGTTGTCGACCCTATCCGGCAGTTTACTGTTGGTGACCTTAGGAACTTCAAGGAGTGCAGGAGAGCTATGGAGCAGGCGCAGCGAACTTTTGACTCGACACTTGCTCGGTACGTTAGCCAGTCAAAGACAAAGGAGCCATCGGCTTTGCGTGAGGATGCCTTTGCTGTTTTCGAGACACGAAAGGCGTACCTCAAGGCATCGATGGACTACTGTCAGCTTGCGCCTCAGCTACGCTTCAGCATGGATAAGCTGTTGGTTAAGATTTCCAGCGAACGATGGAATCAGCTGAGGCGTACTAGAGAAGCTGGTGGCGATATTAGTCGCTGGAACCAGGAGATGGAGCGCATCCAGGGTTGGTCAAATGAGATGGGAGCGTCCGAGATGGTCTTTAGACGGGAGTTGCAGTCCGCTCGAAGGGAAATTGGAGAGAATGCCCTCGCAGGATTTAAGCCATCCCGTGAGCTTGAGGGTTACAGTACTTCAACTGTCCCCTTCCTTGGTAGTCGCGGTCCTGTCACCGTGCGTCTCGAGGAGGGTGTTACTGTCGTGTCCGAGAAGCAAGGATGGCTGTTCCTTCGAGTACTACAAGGTAAGCCAGCGAGACACACGTGGATCAGGAGGTGGTACTATTGCCGTGATGGCATCTTTGGCTGGTTAATACCTGGACCTTTGGGAGTTCTACAAGGCGATGAAATCGGAGTTCTGCTCTGTAACGCAAAGCCAGCTGTTGCCGAAGACAGGCGCTTCTGTTTTGAGGTCAAGACAAAAAACCAGACCATTCTGCTGCAAGCCGAAACTCAAGGTGAACTTACGGAGTGGCTGGAAGTGTTCGAAGTCACCAAGAAGCGCGCTTTCGAGACTAGCATGAACAGGACCAGCGCTTCTCTGCCCGGATCAGTTGATCCCGCATTTTCGATCTCTCCCCCAAGCATTCCTGAGTTCTCTGCTAAAGCTCTGGATGCACAAATTGGAATCTACGACGAATCAAGCCCCACTACTGACCGCACGAATACACTACCTGTGCCCGGGCCAGAAGGTAATCTAAGCACACGACAGAGCTTCGATGTTAATGGCAGCATCTCTCGTCGTACCATAACTTCTCTAAGTCGAGATCTTGCCAGAGAAGAGGGTGAGAGCGGCCGTGAGCATGCTGCCAGAATTATTCAAAAACTCGACCTCCATCGCAAGGCTACCTTTGGCAACCAAGGTCCTGAAGGAATGCAAGGGGGTGCGGCTTCTACTACTGGGCTTGCGAGCATGATGGCTACTAGCCATACGCTCCCGCCAGGTTTCCCAGGTTCAGCGCCAAGTTCATCGAACTTTAGGCAGACGCCCAGCATGTTGCCATCAGTAGACACCCAGGCTGGCAATTTGGCCCCGGCTACTCTAGCAAAACCCCCCTCCATGACCGGTCTTAGTCGTATTGCGGTTCTAGCAGCGGGAGAACGCCAGCCTATGGGCAACAATAGGAAGCTCCCCGCATCTGTGGTTGCGAATTATTGGGGAAGCAGTCTCTGGGGTGCCATGAACGCACCGGCCCAACCTGTACTTCCCCGGCTTGACGAGGACGATCCTATAGGTGTTGTAGTGCCCGGAAGTACCGTGGGCCAAGGCGTGCAACAGAAGGCGGGCGGCGAATATTTCCCTCGAAACTATCCTCCTGAGTTGCGAGCTCAACACGCCCAATTTAGACTGTTGTTCCCAGATGCACCCTTGGAGGAGAAGCTGGTACTTGTCTTCCGGGCGGCATGGACTGGGTCTCCTGAGCGAGGCCCTGGTAAGCCAGATATGGCCGGCGATGGCCGTATATATGTCACGCCCGACAACATGTACTTCTATGGCCAACAAATTGGCCTTGTTACTGCCTACAGTATCAGCCTTGATATCATTAGTGAAGTGACAGCTGCCCCAGGAAGGGATTGCGACTTCATCTTCTTGCACCTCAACGAGAACGCGAACGAGACGGGCTACACTAGAATCACTATCAAAGTATTCTTGGAGGACCTGGGTCTCCTCCATACTCGTCTCAACCTGCTGATTGATGATATCCAAGCTGAGGAGCCTATGGACGTCGAGGCCATTGTCACTACATTGGTCAATCTCGAAAAGGAGGAGTATGAACGACCAAGTCCGAGCGTTGAGAGTTGGGAAGAGGTCTCGGCGAATACACCGATGGATGATGGCACGTCAACGGGACGGCCAGTTGCTCGTCGTATGGAGTTCAGCCCTCCTTTGCGGCCCTCAAAATCGCGAGCGCGACAGAATCACAAACTGCACCTGCCAGTTCGTCCTGTCATTTATGAGCCAGAAGGCATGAAGGAAATGGCCGCTGAGAGACACTTTGAAATCAGTGCCAAATCTTGTTTCCATGTTTTATTTGGCGACAAGAGTTTTGTGTTCCCAAAGCTGTACTTTGAGCGACGAGCTCAGCAGATTGCCCAGGGACCGTGGGTGCTTGTGGATCAGGGCAGAATGAGACGAGACTTTCAGTTCAAAGTTGACTACAACGATGTTCTGGGCCGATCAAAGACGGCCGATGTCAACGATTATCAGATCATCGATGTCTTCAGTGATCACGTTACGTACGTGGTGACACACGTTAAGACGGCGTGGCATCTACCTCACTCGAGTTGGTTCAAGGTCATAACCAAGATTGTCATCACACATGTGGCCAAATCAAAATGTAAGCTGGCTATTTACACCAAGACGGATTGGTCTAAGAACCCAGCCCTTTCAAAGAACTTGATTGACCGCCAAGCAATCCGCGACGCTGCTAGCGATGCCGAGGAGCTGGCCGAAGTTGCTACAGATCAGGTTCGCAAGCTTGGAACGCGAAGCCGAACAAACAGAGCGATTCAGGTTTATGGTCAAATTGGGCAGCAGACCGAGGTGGTGGTCTTCTCGCCTGCTTCGACAGAGTCGATAAAGAAGCAGGTGATCAAGCCCCGGACTCTTACGACCATGGTCTTTGAAACAATCCGATCTTTTGGAGAAAGTGCAGTTTCATCAATCATCATGTGGGCTATTGCTGTGCTTCGCAACATATTTAATTTGATCACTGCCCAGTGGATCATCTTGGCGCTGCTCGCATTTAGCACACTCACAAATCTGCTATTGACTTCAAGTGAGACATCAGTTTGGTGGAAAGAGAGAAAAGCGGCAGGATTCATGCAAAACATTGGTATCCGGCCTAATACCATGATGAGCAAAGCTATCTACTTTGCCGATCTGCATGAGGCGTCTGGCACCAACCAAGCTCTGTCTTTCCCTGAAAACAGCACATGTTTTTCGACCTTTAAAGACCTGCTGGACACAACAGATATGGACACTCCATGGGAAGATGCTGGAGCCAGCTTGACTTCAGCTACTAGCCGTGCTACAGCGCGCCGCCTTCGACGAACAAGGCAGCGTCTAGGAACTTATCGGCATGATTTATTGGTTGCTATGAGGGTAGTCAACAGCATTGAGCGTGAGATGCTTCAATCGGAGTGGGAGAATTGGCTAGTCGATGAAAAGCTCCTCTGCGATGAGTTAGACACTATGCTCGAGCAACAAGATGAGACAAAGGGCGGAAAGAAAGGGGCCGAGACTGGCAAGGAGTCCAAGGGGTCACAGAAGGTCATGGAACCTTTGCCAGCTAAGAGGCGGCAAGTCCTTGAGCAATGGCGGGATAGTTACTGCGGAAGCTGTAAGCAGGACTATCAAGTTGTGATGAAGGAACGAAAGCTGTCGGTTTTGTAATCACACCGAACATGAGTAAGAGAGGAATATTATTTAGCAGCTGTACGCGTAGAGGTTCCAGAGATGAATAGAACTCTCACCCGTCTTTACGTAGTGAATTTCATCTGTCATCAAGTGTTGTGGCCTGAGTATACTTAGTTTATAATACCGGGAGCATTCTAGAAGCTGGTTATTTATTGGACGTGCATTCATGTATGCATAATTTATCCTCTGTTTTTCCTGTTCGAGACCCAGAGGAGGGGATCCGGGGTTGTCTGGGGTACCTTTATATCCGAGTATTCCGAAAGCGGCAACTGTAGCGGACCGCTCTCCGGACGCTAATTTATAGTGGTAGCCGTAGGGCTTGGCCACTGAAGGTTAGAGGCTTGGGTGACGTCAATGAGCCGGAATGACGGCAGTTGATCATGACCTATTGAGTGAGTAAGAGAGAGCCTTTTTGGTTTCTTTCTTTATCTGGCTTGGTTCTCTTGGCGATATCTCATATAGGTCTACTTCTGACGTCTTTATCTTCAACGCCCAACGAAACCCTACTTCCTTGTTTTATTTCAACGACCCTATAATTTACGATACTCTATTCTCTTTCCAGTAATCAAGCACGTTGCTACTCTAACTCTTACCTCACCATCCGTAATCCGCATCGACAGCAACTACACTACACTACACTACGCCAAACCTCTCCAGCCATGGGGGGAAGTCACCACGAACCTCTCGGGGCTATGGGCCCTGTTGAGTGGGAGCAGGTGCCCCAGGATGATCTCAACGAATTCCTCGCCGACATCCTTTCGGATACTCAGACAGTCGTAGAATCTATTCCCGGTCCAGCACCAAAGGCAGCCTCTAGCTCTGAAGGTCGCGCACGTTCGAAGACGGAGTCAGCGGCTTCAGCTCCAGAGGCTAAGCTGGCTCTGACGCTGCGACAAAAGGCCGATGCCATTAACCAGACGCAAGATCTACAAAAGGAGTGGAAGGAGATCAAAGTTAACGCCAAAGAGAACCCTCTTGGAATCAACGTCTACAAGCTCAGCGCCAAAGATGGGCGCGGCGCATGGTTCGCCCGAAAGAGTGTACATGAGGGACTCTCTTTCGACGACTGGAAGAAGGGCCTGTCGGCTGAGTTCACAGAGACGATGAAGGTTCAAGGTGCTCCGGGCAGTGGCAATATCCGTGGTATTGGTGCCGACAAGCGTGTCGAAGACAAGACAATCGGTGATCATGGCCACTTGCAAGGTAAGTCAAGTCATACGATCTGTACGTAAATGTACCGGTGACTAACATCTAGTAGTTTTCCAACTTTCTGCTCAGTTTCCAGGCCCGACCGCGCCACGAGACTTTGTGACTCTGCTTCTGACTTCCGAGACTTCCGTAAACCCTAGTCAAGGATCCCGCCCTCTTCGACAATTCATGATAGTATCAAAACCGTGTGAGCATCCCCAGTGTCCTCCTCGTCAAGGCATCATTCGTGGTTACTACGAATCAGTCGAAGTTATTCGTGAAGTCCCTGTCGACAACTTTGCGTCCAAAAGATCTTTGTCGTCGGCCGATTTGCTCGGACGAGACGAAAACAAGATACCAAGCCCAAAACCTGGCAGTGAGGGGCACGGCTCCATGCCTATTGACGAACCTCCTACGGCTATTGAGTGGCTCATGGTCACTCGTAGTGATCCCGGTGGCAGCGTCCCACGCTTTCTGATCGAGAAGGGTACACCACCTGGAATCGTCGGTGACGCTGGCAAGTTCCTTAAGTGGGTGACTTCAAAAGCGATGGACGGATTTGCAGAGCCTGACGAGGCTGCTGAGGTCAAGGCGAGTACTGATGGTACTAAAGGACCTGCTTCAGAAAAGGGAGGTAACTCAGCTACTCCAGCCGCCACGACTAATATAGAGGCGAACAAAGTCGAGACTGTCGCTTCACCTCAAAACCAGAACGACCCATTCCCTGGCAACAATGGTCTGTATGGCGTTATAGCTGGTGCCATAGGTGCCGCCAGCTCCTACATTCCTACTGGCCTTTTGAAGACCTGGGGGACTGGCTCCGACGTTACATCCACGGATGAAAGTGTATCCGATGGTCATGCCATTGCTGAAGAGCAACATGGGGACGATAGTGACACATCTTCAATCCGAAGCTTTGCATCTGCCCTGGAGAAGAGTGTAACTGCCGAGGGTAAATCAAATGGTAGCGTGGTTGAGTCGCAGTCCGAAACTTCCCGCTCCAACCCGCAACAGTCACTGGCCGATAAAGAGCTTAGGAAGCTTGAGCACAAGAAAAAGAAGCTTGATGAGAAGATGGCCCGCCTCGAAGAGCGTAGGCAAAGCAAGCTTGTGGGGGATAAGGAGAAGGATGCTGCTTCGCTGGCCAAGTTGCGTGAGAAACATGAAAAGGAGGTGGCTAAACAGGAGGAAAAGTACCGGCGCGAGATGCGCAAGCTCGAGGAGAAGCGTGAGCGAGATCAACGCAAAGCTGAAGAACGACGACGTAAGGCGGCTGAACAGGAGGAGAAAAACAACCTTTCTATTGAGCTTGAGCGCGTCCGCACAGAGCGAGACGTTGCCCGTCGTCAGGTCGAGCTCCTTGAGGGACAGGTTGGGGAGCTTCAGGCGCAAAACACAATGCTTGTTCGCAAACTGGGTAAGAATGGACTGCTTGACAGCACTGATTCTCCATCCACGTCCGTCAAAAGCCTCCAGCGAGCCAGCACAGAAATTTAAGATACTACCTAATATTCTGGCCCGCTGGAAAGGAAATGAGGAAAGGGATCGTTATAGGCAACTATTGTTCACATACGACACGCGCGTGACTAACTGTTTTCCTGCGAGGCGTTAAGGGGTACTTGTTTTAATCAAACATAAATAGCATCAAATCATTACTTTTTCTTTCTCTTGTTACTGAATTTCTGCTCTCTACCTATGCTTGTGTCATCTTCTCAAGAGGTTGCAACAACAGACCTGACATGTGTCCTTGCCCATTGTGTAGCACACTGTTTGACTTGTCGATGCTCTCACGAAGCTCAGCACTGGCATGATGTCCCGCCAAGGCAGCAGATGCACGAATAACGCGTGACAAGATTGCAAAGACCTCCGGCTTTGATCCATACCCAAGAGGTCCATCTTCTTGGTTCGCCAGGCTTTGTGTTGCTTCTAAGCCTGCGCTTGTCCACGTCGTCAGTGTCTCAAGGGCAGGGTCATTTGGCTCCCATTTGAGGCTTTCATAGACAGAAACCCATCTCTGTGTCTCTCTGACCTCGTCAACGAAAAGGTTCTGTTCTTCGATTACAAAAAGAGAGTCGTCAAACTTCATCGCTTCTTGTAGCTGGTCCTTGACAGAGACGACATTCAACCCAGGGCTTGGGTATCCAGTGTCGCCCATGATTCGGCGCACAATTATCTGGCGGAATGTTGAGTTGTCGCCGTAACGCTGGGCAAGCCATGAGAGGAGACGATTGGCGGCTTCGATAGGGACGAGAGCTTGTCCCAGGATACTCTTGACTGCTGCAGTTCCAGCGTCGCGGATGTCGTCGTCATCATCGTTAAGTGAATCATAGAGGGCGAGTATGGCTGGAAGGTGTTCTTCGCCGGCCCAAGATTGATCGGTTTCTATGCTGGCGAAGAACGAGCAGAGCGATTCGACTGTGGCTAAACGAGTATCGAAGTCCTTTGAACAATTAGCGATTAAGTTTTATGGTTTGAGTCTGGCTCCTGTCTTACCTTGTCGTCTAATCCAGCGTCCGCGACCATGTGGCCCCAGTTCTTGATGCCTTCCGCAGAGATGGCCTTTGTCTTGCCTAGGATGGTTGTGATACAGCCACTAATTCTGATAATGGCGTTTGCTAGTGCCGGGTTGAGGAGACTCAAGGGCAGGCTGTTCCAGACCTGGGAAAGCAAGTCTGCTGGGACAAGGCCAAAGTTCCTGCTCTTGATAACTTGGTCCAGGATGTCGGTAAGACTTTGAAGAGCAACAACACGAGGCTCTGCGGGCCCAATCTTGAGGCAAACATCACGATAGAGGTTGCAGAACTGGTTCGTCTCTTGCTCTGAGAGGCGAGAAGTGTTCCATAGCTTGGGGATCGTCTCAAGACCGGCGACTATAGTGTTTACACCCATAGCCTTGCTAAGGAGTAGGGCGTTGAGGTCCTCAATCTGCTCACTGCCCTCGGCAATTGATTGCACCTCATGGATCACACGTTGTGCCCTAAGCAGAGCGCCCTCCCGCTTGCTGAAGGCTGGGAACTCAAACTGAAGACGTTCAACGGCACCAGGCCTAGGGAGAGCTCGAACCAAATTCACAACTTCGAGGTAGGCGGCAGGAATCTCAGGGGAGTCAAGGGTTTGAATTGCACGCCAATACTCCATTAGAAATCCAGACAGTTTGGGCATATCCTCTGTTCTTTGTCAGCTCTAGAAATTGATATGTGAATTTAGTATATCTTACGCTGTAGTTGTTCGGGCATGACCTCGCTTAGCCGGTCAATGATGTACTTGAGTGTCAGGAGGACGCCATGGACATGGTTCTGGACATTTCCAGTTTGAGAACGAACAGACTCGGCGGCCAAACTAGTGATGGCATCAAGCCACTGGGCATGAAGAAGACACGAACACAGGGTTCGAGCCGCAATTTCACGAACGTGCCACACAGGACTAGCCAAATACTTTGCAATATGAATTTGGAGCTCATCGCGGAGGACTTCGGGTGGGCCTGCTCTTCGGATGATGTCAAGGGCTGGGAAGACTGACTCTGCCGCTGCCGAGCTTGCAGCAATAGAAGACATCATCTGATGGCCCGATTTGAGGAGGTGGAGTAGAGTCGTGGGCAAAGAGGGATAGCGATGGTAAGCGATGCGGTTGGCCTTTCCGTCCCAACCTGCTTCCATAGTAGCTTTACTCTGATGAGAACCGAAAAGGCAATCAATAAGACTACGAAGAAGAATCAAGCCACAGTTTCGAATTGCCCAGAGCTCAGACTTGAGGCCATTCGCTGCCAGTTCGAGACATTGTGGCAGGAATTTTTCAGACTTGTTTCCGATAGATGTCAAGTAGGAGCTTTTGAAAATCTCCTTTAAACAGTTGTAAGCGTGGACCTGAGGCAAGTTTGAGCCGTCTGTCTCGGTGACGCGAGCTTCTTGGCTGGCAATTCCCATGAGCTCTGACATGACTTGCTCAAAAGAGGGATTGGCAGCGTTGGCAGAAAGAACGCCTGTCATCATGGCAGGGATGCCAGCAGATCGTCGAGTTGTTGATACCTGGGCATTGATCGCTTCTAATGTACCCTTTTATAAGTTAGCTTTTGTGCCTTTGAAAAACCAACACACCTTTTTTGCAAGAAGTTGTAGGCCGTAAGAAGTAGTAGACTTACAGAGTACCATTGCTCAAGCAAAGTTGTGCCACTCTCAGCACCATATTCACCCTGGTTCAAATGCTTGACCAGCTGGCAGCATATTGAAAACGTTAAGGCGACGGTAGTAAAAGCACCTCTATGTCGAAGAGTGGCGAGTTGCGTGAAGGACAAATTTCCTATTCTCTCATAAGCCTCTCTCGATGGGCAAATTCTACCTTGACGAGATCGTTGTTTGATAGAGAGAATCAGGATTCTCATAAGATTGCTGACATATGTTAGTCGAAGGAGTACCGTGAGTGTCCTCGGAAACTGACCTTGCTTCATGAACTGATCGGAAGCTGTAGCTGAGCACATCCTTCGTGTCAAGACCGTCGACTTCCTCCAGTTCCTGTGGAAGGTGACCCTCAGGCGAGTCGTCGCAGAGGATGTCACGAACCGCTGCCCAAACTCGTTCACAGCAGGCGACGAGAGTATCTTGAAGAGCCTGAACGGACCGTAACTCGCTCTCAGAGAATTGAAGCTCTGAAACTACCTGCCACATATAACAAAGAGAGGCAAAATCGCCATGGAGTGGCGCGTCTAGCACTGCTCTGCCAAGGTCTTTCTCGGCTACCGCTAGCCTTTCCTCGAGTCCTCCAATCAACTTTGAAAGAAGGGCAACTCGTTGCTGCTCGTTCTCAGAGAATCGATACAGTAGCTGGGATACTCTAGCGACACCGTCCGAATGATCAGCTCGAGCAGTCTTGCGGGCAAGCTCTTCAGATCGCCTCAACAACTCAGTAAGCTCTTCGGCGGGGCTCATCTTGCCTTGTTGAGCCATAAGATGAAAGTTTCTGTAACGGCTATCTGAGAAGATCCACTTCAGCACCGTAGCTGCATGGCTTCGGATGTCGTCAAAGGGGTCCATGATCAGGTCAGATAATGCTCGTAACCATGAACCGCTAAACTGGTCGAAGAAGAGTGTCTGGTCATCCGCAGTCTCCCAGGTCTTTGACTTCTCTCCCTCCATTCGAAGAATGAAAGTCACCGCCTTAAGCGAAGCGCTGTGGCGTTGATAAGATGCGGTGGGTGTCAACTCGCTACACAAGAAGCTCATATACCAAGAGAGGAACTTCTCGTGGTATTCTAGGCAGTGGACCAGCTGCGCTTCCGGAAGCGAGATCAGGTTGGTTCGATACAGAATATGTTGAGTCTCTTGTGTTTGTCCTGCTTGCTCCTTTTGCTTGCGAGCAGCGGCTCTTGGGATGCTCTTCTTGAGCACGAATATAGCACCTCGAACTCTCTTGAACATGTCTCGCACCTTACCCGCCACTTCGTTCCGGAACTTGGCATCCGAATCAGCAAAGTATGTCGCCAGGTGCTTGCGTAGCAGAGCTAGGGCTGTTGATGAGTATGGCCTTGTTGTTGATGGTGAGCTCATGAGTAGTGACAGGGCCAGTGATCGAACTTCGTGGGAGGGATGGGCGAGAACGCTCTCCAGCACCTTTTCGTCAAGAACAATAGATGAATCGCTGTCTGCAGACTTGTCATCGCCCAGTGCTAGTGTCACTATTAGTAAGGACCAGGAATACCGCACATTTGTAGGCTTACCAGGCTCTTCCACCAATCCAACCTTCTTGCCAATCTCAAGAGCAGCCAGTTGCAGCAAAGCTGGTAGGTTGAGATCTATCTCATCACCTGCGGAGACCGCTTCATGTTCATTCATTCTCTTCAGAAAACCTAGAGCCTCTGCCTTGTCGGCCTTGAAAAGGGGTAGGAAAATATAGTTCTTGACAGACTCGAGAATTGAAGGCTCCTCGTTGAGGGCCTCGAGCAGCCACTTGTGCCATGTCTCTATGCTTAGCTGTATTTGTGTCTCTTGGCTTCGCAGACCGCGATATAAGCAGACGATAAATCTTCCAGCCGTAGGGCAGACAAAGTGAAGTGTCATCCAATGGAATAGCTCAAAAATGAATGACTTCCACAGATCCAAGGGGTCAGTCGGGGCGTTCTTTTGTTGGAGAGTGACATAACTGGACTGTATCTCATCCAGGGTTACAATATCCTTAGTAAGGAGATAGTCCAGAGCCTTGATGGCAGACTTGGCCAGAGGCTTTGATGACTTTCCAGTTACGATCGATACCAAGTTATCCAGGATTGCTGCTTTGGTCGCTTGGCCTGCTTGCTCATCAGGGTTCCTCCTGATAAGCTGAGGAAGCAAATCAAGAACCAGCTTCATAGAACGATGATTATCCGACTCATTCCATTCAACATAAAAGTTAAATAGTTTTATGGTGACATCTCTAGAGTATGCCCAGAGCCTCAGATCTTGCGAATGCGACTTTGACGATTGTTCGACAAAGCCACAGAGTTTTACGCACGAGTTGCCTGAAGCTCCCCTGGGTTGAGAAGCACCTTCAAGGAGTTTTGCGAAAATTGACTGAGCCCAACTACAGATGATTTTCTTAGAACATTTACATCAAAATGGTCTTGGAAGAATTGCGCACCTTGCCTGGTCTTTATTTGGCTGTTCCTCGACCCATTTTGAGACATGATTCGAGTTGGCGATTAAGTCGTCAACTTGCTGGGACGTATCTTTCATTTTGGTGGTGAATCCGCGGTTACGGGGCGTGGTACAGCACCAAGTGATTCCAATGTCTGAGCAGACAAGCAAAATCCCCAAGAATCTGATCGATCCCAAATTCTTTCAGATTCTCCCACACCTGATGAAGCCGTCGTCGCAAAAGCTTGACTTTGACAAAGTGCCATAGGTTAGCTTTACAGCGAGAGTTCGATCACGTGCAAAATCACGTGGAGGAAATTTGCCCTGCAAGCGAGCCCCACTCGATCTTCCGCCCACTATTCTGGCTGAATCGAAAAATCGCCCACTCGAGAGATTTTTGCTTTCCTCAACCCACGTCCTGATCACCATTAGATTTTACGCCTATCTATTGGGAGACTGCCAAAATGTCGAAGATTACAGTCGGTATGATACCTCTTCGCCATCGAATACCTTAGTTTCTAGCGGATTGCTAACTGCGATGCAGCTAATGTCCGGACCCAATGCGGAGAGCTCCTTGAGTACTCCAACGAGACCAAGAAGCGAAACTTCCTCGAGACCGTTGAGCTTCAGATCGGCCTGAAGAACTATGATCCCCAGCGTGACAAGCGTTTCTCTGGCACCATCCGCCTGCCCTCCATTCCCCGTCCCAACATGTCCATCTGGTATGTACAACTCCAAGAGAGAAAATCGACCAAAAACGATGAGAAAACTAACAAAACGACAGCATTCTTGGAGACCAACACGATATCGATAGGGCTAAGCACGGAGGTGTTGACGCCATGTCTGCTGACGACCTGAAGAAGCTCAACAAGAACAAGAAGCTCATCAAGAAGCTCGCCCGCAAGTACGATGCTTTCGTCGCTTCCGAGGCTCTTATCAAGCAGATTCCTCGTCTCTTGGGTCCTGGTCTGTCCAAGGCCGGAAAGTTCCCTACCCCCGTCTCTCACGCCGATGATCTTTCCGCTCGTATCAACGAGGTCAAGAGCACCATCAAGTTCCAGCTCAAGAAGGTTCTCTGCATGGGTGTCGCCGTCGGCAACGTCGAGATGACCACTGAGCAGCTTGTTGCTAACGTCATGTTGGCTATCAACTACCTTGTCTCTCTTCTCAAGAAGGGCTGGCAGAACGTTGGAAGCCTGACCATCAAGGCTTCCATGTCTCCCCCCAGGCGCCTGTACTAAGCATGTTTCTTTGGCCTTTGCCTGAGATGGCTCGGCAATCGAGTTTGCTGAAATGCAGACGGTGCAGCTTAGACTAGGATGGCAGGAAAAATAAACACAATGAGACAAATCGCAATATCTTGTGCCAATCGTAGTCATGAGTGAGAGTGCTGTATGTCTGATATTTGCCTTGAAATGCTTAGTACACATGTAGAACAACTCAAGCCAATAGTCACTTTCTAATCGGGTATAAACAAGATCGTTCAAGCCAAGATCATAATAACCTCTTGGACCGTTTCAATATTTGATTGACTCGCTTCTTGGTCCCTGTCAAACGGCTTTAATGACGTGAGCCGCTAATTTTTTTTTTTTTTTTTTTTTTTTTTTTTTTTTTTTTCTTTTTTTTTTCCTTCTTTTTTTTTT